>JAYMFU010082078.1:0-62135 GCA_036784835.1 Phaeophila floridearum
TAGGGCTCGAAGGCTGAGAGTCCCGCTCCGGATACACCTAGCGTGACGGCGATTACGGGGCCGCCGCAGCATAAGGCCGAGCCGACAGCCGCGAGCACGCCACCGGCTCCAGGCACTACCGCTTTTAGAGAGTCTTTCACTGTTCACCTCATCTATTTCAAACGACCCAATCCACACGGCTGCCAGAACCCTTCCGCTCAGCCCAGATCAGACCTCTATAGGTATGGTAAACCCGGTACGTAGGTACCGGGTCAAGCGCTAAATCATCGATCCGAGATCGGATGCGTAACTCGGGTAGGCAAAGACCACGGCCTTCACCTGATTCGCCGTCAGGCCTGCCCCCATCGCCATGGCGAACAGATTGATCTGTTCCTCTGCACCTGGTCCCAGGACGTGAGCGCCGATGATGCGTCCGGTGCCCTTCTCGATCAGGGTCTTGTGAGCCGCATAAGGCTCTGCCACGCGCATCGAGGAGTACCAATCACCCGTACGTCGAAACCGTACGTCGAAGTCGATTCCTTCCGCGCGGGCCTCCTCCTTGAGTAAGCCCACGGAAGCGACCGGAGGGACCGTGAAGACGGTGGTTGGAATCGGTGGATAGTCGATGCTGCGGACGTCCTCGCCGGCCAGCAGGTTCTTGGTCGCGACGCGCGCCTCGTTGGCAGAGACGGGCGTCAGGTTCGGAGCGCCGGTATCGGCGCAGTCGCCGGCCGAGAAGACAGCAGGATTGGACACACTTCGCATGGCCTGGGAAACCACGATGCCCCGAGCGGTGACATCTACTCCGGCGACGCTCAGGTCCAGGCCATCGAGGTTGGGAACGCGGCCGGCTCCGTGGACGGCTAGGTCGCACTCAACAACGTCACTCCCAGTAGAAGTGTCGATTCGCACGGCCAGGCCGTCCCCCGCCGGAGCAACATCGACGACGCATGAATCGAGACGCACATCAATGCCGAGCTCGCGGGTCCGCTCCACCTGCAGGGCGACAAGGTCAGGGTCGAAACGGACGAGCGGGCGCGCTCCGCGGTGCAAGATCGTGACGCTGGAAGCTCCGGCTCTTCGCGCGATGTGAGCGAACTCGAACGAGATGAAGCCGCCGCCTACGAAGACGATCCGCTCGGGTAGCGTTTCCAGATCCAGGAAGTCCGTGCTCGTGGACAACAGTCCCTCTCCCGTGATGCCGAGCGTGGTCGGCCTAGCGCCGGTTGCGATGTGGAAGTGGCGCGCCTTCAGCGTGCGCTGCCCGACGCGGACCTGTTGTGGGCCCACGAAGCGGGCCGTGCCGTGGAGCGTCTCAATGCCGAGCTCCGCGAAGCCGTCCTCCAGGCGAGCTGGCATCGGGCCGGTGAAAGTGCGTTTGAAGGCCATCATTTCTGGCCAGTCAATCCGTATGCTCTCCGTGCGGAGCCCATTGCCTTTCATCCGGTCCGCCCAATCGAGCGCTTCAGTGACACCAACCAGCATCTTCTTCGGATCGCACCCCCTCAGGGCACACGTCCCGCCGTAGGGAAGCGAATCCACGATCGCCACGCGCCAGCCCTCTTTGGCGCATGCCCGCGCTACGCCGTTGGCGCCTGTGCCGGCACCGATTACAACCAAGTCGAGGTCTTCCGCTGGGTTCATTGGGCGTCTCCGTCACGGCGGTTCTCTAGCTCTTCGAGGATCGGGCAATCACTCGTTGGTTGGCGGGCCTCGCATCTTTCAACCAGGCGCTCCAGGGCGTCACCGATTCGTCGGAGATCGTCGATCTTGTCAGCGACCGTGGCCAGCTTGGCACGTGCTCGCGCTTCGACGGCCCCGCAGGCTGAGACTTCATCGATGCGAAGTCCGAGGAGTTCGGTGATCTCAGCGAGCGTGAAGCCAAGCTCTTGAGCTCGGCGGATGAAACGAAGTCGATCGACTGCGTCGTGAGGGTAGTGCCGGTATCCGGCTTCTGAACGCGGCGGCTCTTCGAGCAGACCCTTACGTTCGTAGTAGCGGATGGTCTCGCGCCCTACCCCTGCTGCGGCGGCCAGCTTTCCGATCGTAAGGCTCTTACTCATGTCTAAGAGTAAACCCGGTGGTTAGGTACAGAGTCAATGCTCGGGAGATGAGATGGACCGGAATGGTTCCCAGGGGCTGCCTCGCGGTTTCGCGACCGTCTAGAGGTGAGCTGTACTGATCTCGGTCGACACGTTGCACCAGGGGCGTCGTGGCACTCTGGCCACTGAGCTTGATGTCCCGTAGGCTAAGGTCTAGGTTCCGTTCTCATCGTTGAGAACGAATCTCAACCAATGCATTTCACATCCGGGCGGGAGCGAGCATGAGGAGGGTCGTGGCAGCGTTGCTGTTGACAGCCGTGCTCGTGTCGTCTCTCCCCTGGGAGTTCGAGACGCTGCCTCTGCTCGCGAGCGACGGAACGGCAGTGACGTTGGACGGCTCATCCAGCGACTCCGATACGCAAGGACTCCCGCCGGCGACCGACCTATGCTTTTGTCTTTGCATGGGCTGTCCGGGTGCAGCCGTCGAAGGCTTCTCACCTTCGCACGGCATCTCGACGAGCATCAACTTCGTTCGGAGCACCGCCGTCCCCGCGGACCAGACACACGCGTCTGACGTCCTTTCAAGGCTCTTCCGTCCACCACGATCCGCCTGATCCTCGCGTGATCGACCCCACGGCACAGGTCGTGGGTCTTGGACAGCCTTTGGCGCAGCGTCAGCGCGCCGGCCATCAGGACGGAGAATCCCAATCATGTGGTGCACGAGCATCCCGCTCAGAGCGGGAGTTATGGCCCTATTGGCGGCGTGTGTATGCCTCGATACGGCCGAGGCGCAGGTCGGATCGTCTCCCCTTGGGCATGAAGCGGCCCTAGAGCGCGCCCGCGCAAATAACCATCTCCTCAGGTCTGCCGAATTGCGGATCGACGAGGCATCCGGTGAGCTGAGCCAGGCCGCTGTTTTCTTGATGAACAACCCGGAGATCGCCGTAACCGGAGGTCGCCGGTCGGCCCTGACCGGGCCGAGCTCGTTTGATCCCGAGTTTGAAGTTGGGATCGAACAGCGCTTGGAGATCGGAGGCCAGCGAGGCGGGCGAACGGGTTTCGCTCGAGCGGGCTTGGAAGCCAGCCGGGCCGAGGCTAGCGACGTGCAACGGGTCGTCGCTCTAGCTACGTCTCTCGCGTTCTTCGAGGGAATCGCCGCGCGTGAGCGGGTCGTCCTGGCCGAGCGCAATGAGGGCCTGGCCGACGATCTTCATGATCTGGCTCAGCGCCGCCTCGACGTCGGTGTTGGAACGCCCCTCGAGTTGAACGCAGCCGTTGTGCGCCTTGCCGAAGCGCGGCGCTCGAGCCTCGAAGCCCGTGGGAATGAGGACGCCGTCCTGTTGCGCTTGAGACGATTGATCGGCGCTGATCCGGATGAGCCGATCACCTTGAGTGGGGCTCTCCCGGAAACCGCGCCGCAGGTCACCGTTGACGATGTAGTGGCTCAGGCACTCACCGCGCGCCCCGACTTGCTCGCTGCTGCGCATCGAGTGGATGCGGCCGAAGCGGCTTCGCGGCTGGCCGGCGCGCAGGCGTGGCCGGACGTCACAATCGGAGCGTCCCTCGCTCAGGAGGAAGGAGACGAACTGCTGAGGGGCGGCGTGCGATTCCCCCTGACCCTGTTCAATCGCAATCAGGGGACTCGCGCAGCCACGCAGATTGCTCGCGAGCGCAGGGCCGTCGAACGAGAAGGGCTCGCCCTGGCCGTTGTGAGCGACGCGCGCACGACTGCGCTCCTCTACGAGCAGGCGCGCACGGCACTCCAGCTCTACGACGCCGACGTTCTGACAGCGCTCCAGGAAAGCGCCGGTCTCGTGCAGCTCGCCGCCGAGGCCGGAGAACTCAGCATCGCCGACGTCCTGGTGGTGCAACGAGAGCTCGTGGACGGACTGCGCGGCTATCTCGATGCCCGCCTCACACTCGCCACTGCGCGGGCGCGCCTCTTGGCCGCGGCCTCGCTTCCTCAGACCACCGACCTACAGGGGGGCGTCCGATGAACCCCATGACCTTTCGTTCAGTCCGCGCTCGGACACTGCTCGTTGCCGCGTCCTTTCTCGCTGTCAGCTGTTCGGCTCCCGAGCAAGAGGCGATGGAAGATGAAGAGGGGGCCAGCATCGACCTGGTCGACCGGGTGGCGCTTACCGACGCCGCACTGGCGTCCCTGGAACTGACGTACGCAACCGCGGCCGTGATGACACTCACGCCGACGCTGGAGGTCCCGGCCGAGCTCATTCCCGATCCGGACAGGCTCGCCGAGATCGGCGCACGCGTGTCGGGGCGCATCGTGGATGTGTTCGTCAACACAGGCGATCAGGTCGGGCAGAGTGACCCCCTACTGGCCATCGAAAGCGCAGAGGTGGGCCGAGCCTGGGCCGACCTCGTCTCCGCGCGAGCCAGTGAACGGGTCGCACGTCGTGCCCGCGACCGACAGCAAGAGCTCCTGGATGGCCGCGTGACTTCGGTGCGTGCTTTCGAGGAAGCTCAGGGCGCTTGGGAAATCGCGGAGGCTGAGCTACGGGCTGCACTCACGCGCCTTGCCTCGCTAGGCGTCGCCGAGCCTGCTGAGCCGCCTACCAACCCGGCGCGGGTGACACTCTATAGTCCGATTGCGGGGTCCGTGACCGCACGCACCGTCTCGCTCGGGGAGTGGGTCGAGCCTGCCAACATCCTGCTCCAAGTCATCGACCTCGAAGAAGTGTGGCTGGAGGCTTCTGTCTACGAGCAGGAGATGCGCTACGTCGACGTCGGCCAGCAGGTGCAGGTGGAGGTTCGCGCATTCCCGGACGACGTTTTCCTGGGAACCGTCGAGCGTCTGGCTGGCGTGCTGGATGAGAAGACGCGCTCGATCGCTGTGCGCATTGCGCTCGCCAACGAGGGTGGCCGGCTCCGCCCCGGGATGTTTGCCACGGCGCGCATCCAAGGTACCCACGCCCATGAGACCCGTGAGTTGATCGCGATTCCATGGGCGGCCGTCCAGGAGATCGACGGGCATCAAGCCGTGTTCGTTCGAGCCGGCGAAGGTGTGTTCGAGGTGCGGAGCGTCCATACAGCGGAACGCGCCGGAGACTTCGTCGAGATTCTGACCGGGCTCGAGGTCGGTGACGAAGTTGTAGCCGATGGCAGCTTTCTCCTCAAAGGCCAGCTCCTTCGCTCCGAGCTTGCCGAGGAGGACGAAGGATAATGGCCGCCCGCCTTGTCTCCTGGTCTTTGAACAATCGGTTCCTTGTGCTGGCGCTGTCGGTGGTCCTCATCGTCGCGGGCGGCACCCATCTCCTGGAACTTCCGATCGACGCGGTGCCGGACGTGACGAATGTCCAGGTCCAGGTGTTGACCAAAGCACCCGCCCTCGCACCGCTCGAAGTCGAGCGCCTGATCACGTTCCCTGTCGAAGCAGCCATGTCGGGGCTCCCCCGGCTGGAGTCCGTACGCTCCGTTTCGAAGTTCGGGCTTTCGGCAGTGACCGTCGTCTTCGAAGAAGGCTCCGACATCTACCGCGCCCGCCAGCTGGTGGGGGAACGCCTCGCAGAAGCCAGAGAGGCTATTCCGAGCGGATACGGGACCCCTGAGATGGGGCCCATCGCCACCGGTCTCGGAGAGATCTACCAGTTCGAGGTCCGAGGTGAGCCCGCCTGCGCCACGAAGGACGACACCCCGGAGTGCTACACCCCGATGGAGCTGCGTACGCTCTTGGATTGGTTCGTCGCCTATCAGCTGAAGAGCGTTCCCGGCGTCGTGGAAATCAACACGTTCGGCGGCGAGCTGAAGACCTACCAGGTCGCACCCGATCCGAATGCGCTTCGAGCTCACGGCCTGTCGTTGCCAACCCTGTTCGAGGCGCTCGAAAGGAACAACCGCAACGTCGGCGGGGCGTATCTCGAGCGAAATCGCGAACAGGTCGTCATTCGCGGAGAAGGCCTCATCACGTCTCTCCGCGACCTCGAAGACATCGTTGTTGCGACCAGTGACGACGGTGTGCCGCTCTACGTGCGAGACATCGCGCGGGTCTCCCACGCACCGATGGTGCGCCAGGGCGTCGTGACCAGAGACGGTCGCGGCGAAGCCGTCGTCGGGGTCGTGATGATGCTGATGGGGGAGAACTCCCGTGTCGTCGTGGAGGGTGTGAAGGAGAAGGTCGAAACCATCGCCGAAGCCCTGCCTCCGGGTGTGTCGATTGACACCTTCTACGATCGCACAGACTTGGTGCAGCGAACGATCAAGACCGTCGAGAAGAACCTGTTCGAAGGCGGACTCCTTGTTGTAGCCGTTCTGCTGCTCATGCTGGGCAACGTGCGCGGCGGCCTGATCGTTGCCGCGGCCATCCCGCTTTCCATGCTCTTCGCATTCATCGGTATGGTGCGCGCGGGGGTGTCAGGCAATCTGATGAGCCTGGGCGCGATCGACTTCGGCCTGATCGTCGACGGCTCGGTAGTGATGATCGAGAACGTTTTTCGCCTGATGTCAGACAAGCGCTCGGCCGGCAAATCCTCGACGGAGATCGTTCGGGAAGCCACGATGGAAGTGGCGCGGCCTGTCACCTTCGCCGTCGGCATCATCATCATCGTCTACATCCCGATCCTCACGCTCTCGGGTGTGGAAGGGAAGATGTTCAAGCCGATGGCGCTCACCGTGATGTTCGCCCTGGCTGGCTCGCTGATCCTGGCTCTGACGCTGATCCCCGTGTTGGCGTCGCTTCTGATCCGAAAGGCTCCGAAGCACCATGAGACGTGGTTGGTGAGACAGTTCAAGACCAGGTATGAGCCGCTGTTGGACCTCGCCCTCCGTCATCGCTTGCGCACCGTCGGAATAGCGAGTGGTCTTTTTGCTCTCGGGCTCGTTGCGGCTGGTACGCGCGGCGCCGAGTTCATCCCGCGGCTCGATGAGGGGGCCATCGCGCTCCAGGTCTGGCGTCTCCCCTCGGTGTCCATCGACGAGGCGGCGCAGCAGTCGGCAATGCTTGAAAGTGTGCTACTGCGTGAATTCCCGGACGAGATCACGACCGTCATCTCCAAGACGGGGCGTCCGGAGATCGCGACCGATCCGATGGGGGTCGAGATGAGCGATGTCTTCGTCATGCTCACTGATCGGAGCGAGTGGAGCTACTCGGACAAGACCGAGCTGATCGAGGCGATGGAGGAAGTGTTGAATCGAGATGTGCCCGGTGCCGCATTCGGCTTCTCGCAGCCGATCGAGCTTCGGGTTAGCGAGCTGATTTCTGGCGTGCGATCGGACATCGCCATTCAGGTCTACGGTGAGGACCTCGACGAGCTAGCTCGTGTGGGGGAGGATATCGCCCGCGCGGTGTCACAGGTGGAGGGCGCAGACGATGTGAAAGTCGAGCAGGTGACCGGCCTGCCGATTCTGACTGCTCGCATCGACCGATCTGCATTGGCCCGTCACGGCATCAACGCTGACGAGGCTCTGGCCGCGATTGAGGCACTCGGTGGCCGCAGCGTGGGCGTCGTGCTCGAAGGTGAGCAGCGTTTCGATCTGCAAGTGCGCTTCCCGGCCGAGATTCGCAACGATCAGGCGGCGATTGCACGCATCCCGATAGCCGGGGCTTCTGACCGCATGTTGCCCCTGGGTGAGCTGGTCACAATGGACATCGAACCCTCAGCCGCCCAGGTCAGCAGGGAGCAGATCCAACGGCGAGTCAGCGTCGAGCTCAACGTTCGTGGTCGTGACATCGCCTCCGTCGTGGAGGACGCTCGCCAGGCGATTCGCGACCAGGTCTCGATTCCCCCGGCCTACACGCTGGAGTGGGGCGGTCAGTTTGAGAATCTAGAGCGGGCTTCTGCGCGGCTTCTCATTGTCGTTCCGGTGGCGCTGCTTCTCATTTTCGTGCTGCTGTACGGCACGTTTGGCGCGGCGCGGCCCGCGATCCTGATCTTCCTCAACGTGCCTTTCGCGGCCGTGGGTGGAGTGCTCGCCCTGACGGCGCGCGGGCTTCCGTTCTCGATCTCCGCCGGGATCGGCTTCATCGCACTCTTCGGAGTGGCGGTGATGAACGGCGTGGTGTTGGTCGACTACATCCGAAAGCTGGAGCTCAGTGAAGGCCTGGCCCCCTCGGAGGCGGCCCGAGAAGCCGCCCTCGTGCGGATGCGGCCCGTTCTCATGACCGCCCTGGTGGCGGCGCTCGGCTTCGTTCCCATGGCGCTCGCTACAGGCTCCGGAGCCGAGGTCCAAAGGCCGCTCGCCACCGTCGTAATCGGCGGGCTCGTCACAGCTACTCTACTCACCTTGTTCGTTCTACCGTCGATCTACGGGTGGTTCACCGGACCGCGTGCGGACCTGGCCTCGTGAGGTGAGATGATGTGGACCGGGCGGATTGCTCTTGCCGTCATGGGCCTCGTGGTGGGGTATGCGCTCTGGTGGCGGCGTGCCGCCCGTCGGCGGCATTTGCCCTGCCCGGTGTGGTTGGGCTGGCTCCTGGAGAACCCCTACACGAACACCCTGGCCGGCAGTGCCACGCTACTTGACCGAGCAGACGTCGGGCCGGGGATGCGCGTGCTGGATGCCGGATGCGGAACCGGACGCGTGGCCATTGCGGCCGCCGAACGCGTCGGCCGCCACGGAGAAGTGGTCGCCCTAGACGTCCAATCGGGGATGCTGAGCCGTGTCAACCAACGGGCGGTTGATCTCGGGCTCACGAACATCAAAGTCGTCCTTGGGGCGATCGAAGGTGCTCTGCTCGAGGCTGAAAGTTTCGATCGAGTGATGTTGGTGACCGTCTTGGGTGAGATCCCAGACCCTCGCGCGGGAGTCCGTGCGTTGGCTGCCCTCCTCAAGCCCGGGGGAGTGCTGTCTGTCACGGAGGTCATACCTGACCCGCACTACCAAAGCAGGCGAACGGTAGCGCGGCTGGCGAAGGAGGCCGGGCTCGAGATCGAGGGCGGCTACGGGACGATCTGGGCTTTCACTTTGAATTGCCGAAAGGTTGGGTAGTGACTGTCACGGCGAGTGTGCATTCCGTGCGGAGCGCGCTGCAGACCGAATACGGCAACCGGCCCATCTCCTACATGCTTTTCACACGGGTCAAGCTATGAGCGCCACAACAAGCGAGCCGCGGAGCAGGCCTTCTCCGTGGACGACGGCCGAGGCCTGGCGGACCTACGTAGCTGGGGCGCTTTGGGTGGTAGGCCTGGTGGTGACCTTCGTGAGTACGTCCGAGCCCGAGAGCGCGGGCTGGCTCAGGGTGGACACCGATCCCGCTGGGCTGGTCTTCCTCGCAGCGGCCCTCACAGGTGGATGGAATTTCTTCCCCAAGGGACTGCAGGCGATCCGGACACTGAAGCTCGACATGAACTTCCTGATGACGATCGCCATCATCGGGGCCGTCCTGATCGGCGAGCCGTTGGAGGCGGCCGCGATCGCGTTCCTCTTTTCCTTTGCCGAGCTCCTGGAGCACAGCGCCGTCGTACGGGCCCGCAACTCGATCGACCAGCTTCTCCGCCTGGCCCCTGAAACGGCCTCGGTGGTCGACGGCGACGGGCAGGAGCGCACGGTACCGACCTCTGAGCTGCGATCGGGTCAACTCGTGCGAGTACGCCCTGGTGAGAAGGTGCCCATCGATGGTCTGGTTCTGAGCGGGCACTCGGCCGTGAACCAAGCCAATGTGACCGGTGAATCGGTGCCAGTCGCTAAGGGGCCCGGAGACGCGGTCTTCGCAAGCACGCTCAACACTGATGGTCTCCTCGAGCTCGAGGCGACGAGCGATGCGGGGGACACGACACTCGATCGCATCGCCCGGCTCGTGAGGGAGGCGCAGTCACAGCGCTCGGCGACCGAGCAGTTCGTGAAGAAGTTCGCCCGGTACTACACGCCGGCCGTGACTGGCTTGGCCGTCTTGGTGATGGTAGTGCCGCCCCTCATGGGGATGGGGACGTCGCTTACCTGGTTCGTGCGCGGTCTGACGCTCCTGGTCATAGCCTGCCCCTGCGCGCTCGTCATCGCTACGCCCGTCACGATCGTGAGCGCCCTCACTTCGGCCGCACGGCATGGGGTGCTCATCAGGGGCGGCGAGTACGTCGAGTCGCTCGGTGGCACCTGTGCGATTGCCTTCGACAAGACCGGAACTCTCACGCTCGGACAACTTGAGGTCACCGATGTCGTCCCGCTTGGGGCGGAGAGCCCGGAAGCCCTGCTCGAGCTCGTCGCTGCAGTAGAAAAGGGGTCGGAGCATCCGATCGCCAAGGCGATCATCGAGCATGCTCAGCAGCGCGGCTCAGCCGGGAACGGCCCCGCTCCGGAGGCCTTTCGGGCTCATCCCGGCCGGGGCGTCTCTGCAAGAGTAGGAGGCGAGCCGCTCGTGATCGGTACGCTCGAACTCCTGGAGATGATGGCAGCGGGCTCGCTCGATGATGAGGGCCAGGGGCGATTCGACGCCTTGGAGGAGGCTGGCAAGACCGTTGTCGTAGCGGCCCGGGCCGGCCAGGTCATCGGGCTCGTGGCTCTCGCCGACACACTCAGGCCGGAGGCCGCCGACGTTCTCGCTCGGTTGCGCGCGGATGGTGTTCACCATCAGGTCGTCCTGACGGGAGACCAGTCCTATGCCGCTCAAGCAGTTGGTGAGGCCGTGGGAGCGGACGAGATACTCTCTGAGCTCAAACCGGCTGAGAAGGTCGAGGCGATCCGGCGGTTACGCAGCGTCCACAAGGGTGTCGCGATGCTAGGGGACGGCGTGAACGATGCCCCGGCCTTGGCTGCAGCGGATGTCGGAATCGCGATGGGGGGAGCGGGCTCGCCGGCGACGATTGAGACAGCGGACATCGCACTGATGGCTGATGATCTCACGATGCTGCCTTATGCCAGGCGGCTTTCTCATCTCGCCCGCTCGCTGGTGCGTTTCAACATCGGCTTTGCTCTAGGCCTGAAGGCTCTCCTGGCGATCGGTGCCGTTGGTGGGTTCGTGAGCCTGATCGTTGCCGTCCTGGTTGGAGACCTCGGTGCGAGCCTCGCGGTAACGCTAAATGCCATGCGGCTTGCGAGGGTCAAGCCGTGACTACCGTGGTGTTCGCTATTTCACTAGCGGCAATCATGGTGATCGTGGTCGCGGCCCTCGCGTCGGTTCTGACCCCCCAGTGGCGTTTCTGGCCGCCGCCCGACACGTCGTCTAGGCAGTATCATCTCTTTTGGTGGCCCTTCCGGGTGTATTTCGTAGGGCTTGTCACGCTGTCGATCATCGACTTCACGCCGATAGCTGAAGGAATGCTGTGGTGGCGCCTCGGAGTGGGGCTCGCCCTTTTCGTGATCGGGTTCGGACTGGCGCTATACGGCACTGACCAGCTCGGCTGGGCGAACGCCCACGGGGCCGAGGAGGGTCTCAAGACCGGCGGGATGTACCGCTGGAGCAGGAATCCGATCTACGTGGTGACGATCCCAGGGCTGCTGGGGCTCGGGCTCTTGGTGCACTCTGCCCTGGTCTACCCGTTGGTCGCGTTGTGGGCGCTCATTCCGCGCGGAAAGATCCGATGCCCGTGGCGACACCACCGGGCTGGCCTGCTTACGCGCGAGCGGGCGAAACCAGGAGTCCGGGTGCAGTTCCTATGAACGGTCTGGCCGGCGATGTCTCGCGTGTCGATCAAGTGGACGAGGGGGGATAGAGGTTCGAAACCAGCGGAACGACACCGGAGCCATTGGGGTCTGCTGGCGGGGAGGCTGCATCATACAGCAGGGTACCTCATGGATCTATTCTTCCGGACACCGTCACGATGGTTTCGGATCGCACACTAAGACGGCGGGCCCAGCGCCTGCGGGAACGAGCGCAAGAGTTATTCGGTGAGGAGCTCGAAGCCCGAGCCCGTGCACATCGGCGGAAGGTGAGACGCCGTCGGTGGCCTGACCTCCACCCGGAGAACTTCAACGGAGACCCTGGGCCGCTCGAGTGGTGGTGCGGTTGGGTGGGCGCGGTGCAGGGTGGAGGCGGTTTGCCTCCGAAGGACCGACGCTGCACTAAACGCCTGGGAACCCGGCTCTGCCGGAACTGGCGCCGAGGCGACACCGACCGGTGCTGGAGGCACGAACGTTGACCGGACCACACGCCTGGGCCTCGCCATCGCAACTCCGATCGGGCAATGCCCCACTCGTGACCGACGACAAGCTCGGAGCGTGTGCTGTAAATGCCGGGACGTGTGATGAGTGACGCCGAGCCGCGGCCTCGTCCACGCTCGCCGAAAGAGCGAATCGCCCGCCGCGCAAACGCGGCGCGGGTGTTGGCACGGCCCGAATCGGCTAACGCCCGTTTCAATACCTTGACCGCCCTGCTGGGCAGCGCACACGAGCGGGACGAGCTGCTCGAAAACTGGAATGTTCTCGAACGCTGGGTCATGGGCTGCGACCGGAAGGCCGCGGCTGAGTCCTTGCCATTCACCCCGACCGATGTCGTGAACCGGCTTCGGTCGCTGGAGGACCCGACCGAGCTGTTGGCGGAGATGGGCCTCGATCCCTCTGAAGCGGTCGCGCTGGAGCGTCTCTCCGCCTGGTTCGCCGCGGCCGCCCGATTGTTCGAGCCGGACTCGGGCGACCTAATCAGACATTCCCTCAAGGATGTTGCGGGTCGCGCTCGCGAGGTGGCCGACTGGGCCCGGAGTGGCGAGCCGGCAGCGGACTGGGCTGCAATGATGCTTCCGTTCGACCTCTCTGAGCGGGAGCGGATGCAGGCTCTCGAGCGCATTACGTCCCGTCTAGGTTCGCGTCCGATCCACCCTATGCGCTGGCGTGCCAACCGCCACGCCATCACTTCCGCTGCGGACGCCCTGGGAATAGCCGTTCTAGAGCTGGGAAAACAGGTGAGTTGGGCGGCAGTCCACGAAGCCGTTGCCGAGCTCACGGTCCGAGAGCTACGACTCGGCGAGGACGAGGCGGTGAAGCGATTCCGAAGAGCGCTGGAGCGCTTGGTCTGCGCAGAACTACTCCCGAGTCACGACTGGGCACGGTCGGCGCCAAGGAAGGAGGTGCCCGTCGACGACACTGTGCTTGGATCGAGCGATGACCCGGCGCTGGACCACGTTACCGGGGAGTCTCCGGAGCAGGTTTGGGCCGCAATCCAAGGACTGGCGCGGTTGACCCCGGCCGAGCAAGCACTGTGCGATGCGTTCTTGCGAGTCGCCGAAGACGGTGGGAGCTGGGCTGATGCGGCGCGCGAGCTGGGGATTGAGCAGCCCGCGATGCGACAGCGAAAGAGCGCTCTGCTACGAAAGCTGAGGCACGCGGCTGGGAGTTAGCTGGACGCCGTTCCTCACGGTTTCTCCATCTCGCTGCACATGAGGACAGAGAGCCTCATTCTCAGCGCGGAGGAGCCATGTCCGACCAACCCGGTCGACTTATCATCATCAGCGACTTGGACCCCGGCGGCGGACGTCGTCCGGTCTTGGTGACTTCGGATCCAGTCATCGTCAAGGCCGTGGAGCGTGCGGTGCGAGCCCGGGTGGGATCGTCCGCTGCGGGTGAAAACAGCCCTGCCCGTCCGCACCTTGAGTTGCTTGCGGACGGGGGCGAAAGGCATGACGCCGCGCCGGGCACGACCCGGGATCGAAGCAACGCTCCGATCACCCTCGACGGAGGTGTCCAGCGCGCCAAGCGGCGAGGCGCAGACCATGAGCCCGGTGGGAGCGAGAGCGATGACGGCCAATGAGCTAGTCGCGCACCTCGATGGGGTCACGGGAACCAAGGACGGTTGGATGGCGCGGTGCCCCGCCCACGACGACCGGAATCCCTCTTTGCATGTATCTGAGGGTCGAGGGAAGGTCCTTGTTCACTGTCATGCCGGGTGCAGCCAGGAGGCGGTGGTGTCCGCCCTCGGCATCCAGTTTCCCGACCTCTTCGACACACCCGCCGCCAACCGTGGGCCTCGTGACGCCAAGCGGGAGATTACCGCTTACGACTATGTGGACGAGCGAGGCGAGCTCCTCTATCAAGTGGTGAGGTTCATCCCGAAGGACTTCCGCCAACGTCGCCCGGACGGGAACGGGGGTTGGCACTGGACGCTCGGGACCCGGAGAGTGCTCTACCGACTACCCGCGGTGCTCGAAGCGACCCTGCAGGGGCGGGCCATCTACGTCGTGGAAGGTGAGAAGGACGTGCACGCCATCGAACGGCTCGGCGGTGTCGCGACCTGCTGCCCGATGGGTGCCGGCAAGTGGCGAGCCGAGTTCTCAGAGGTGCTCCGAGGAGCTCGCGTCCGGATCATCGCGGACGCGGACCGGCCGGGGCGTAAGCACGCGGCTGAGGTTGGTCGGGCACTCGACGGTATCGCGGACTCAGTCCGGCTCCTGCGTGCCGCGGAAGGCAATGACGCACACGATCATGCCGAGGCTGGGCACGGGCTCGAGAAATTCGTCCCGCTGGATAGGGCGGCGGCGGGTGTCACGCGACCCACGTTTCACACGCTGGCGGAACTCCTCAAAAGGCCAGGACTTCTCAAGCCCCCCGAGTGTGTCCTCCCGCGGATCGCCTTTCGGGCTCGTGGGGTGTTGCTCTGTGGACCGGACAAGTCCGGGAAGAGCACGCTCCTCGCAAACGGGGCGGCCGCTATCACGTACGGCCGCCCTTGGCTCGGGAGCGAGACCAAGGCAGGCCGGGTGGTGTGGTGCGGCCTCGAGGAAGCCACGAGTGACGCGGTGCGACGGTTCGCCGAGTTGAAGGCGATCCCCGACCGCCTACAGATCCTAACGCTGGCGGACCGGGAGCTCCTGGAAAGCACCGATGACCTGCTCTCTGAGTGGCCGGCTGATCTCTGGGTCATCGACTCGCTCCAAGAGTATGCCCGAGTCACATGCGGAGTAACGCCCGCAGACGGCGACAACGGCTTGTGGGGGACGGTGATTCGCCCGCTGATCAGCCTGGCCAGGAAGCACGAAGCGGCTCTGGTGATGCTCCACCACGTACGTCGGTCCGACGGCGAGGGTCGGGGAGCCACAGAGATCTTCGCGGCCGTCGATGCGACGCTGACGCTCCGCATGCCGCGGAACGGGGACCATCCGACCACCCGAAGCATCGAGGGGCGCGGTCGGTGGCCGATCGAACGGTTCAGGGTTCGGTTGACCGATGGCCGCTACGAGCTCGCCGGCTGCACCGAGCCCTCCATCGACGCGAACGTACTGCTCCACGTCCAGCGCAACCCGGGCGCCTCGAACAACTCCATTCGGAACGCTGTTCGGGGCCGAGGCACGGCCGTCGATGCCGGCATCACGCGACTGGCGACCGACGGTGCGATCGAGAACCGTGGTTCCGATGGTCGGCCACAGTGGCATATCGCATCCGGGCAACTCGACTGGGAGGGCCCATGACCCCGTCTAGGCCCTCGTCCCGCAAGTCGTCCCGCGGCTTCTCGTCCCGCAATTCGTCCCGCCTCGTCCGCCCTTGTCCACCGCAAGGATTAGACCGGTCGGCCAGTCCTCGTCCCGCCGGGGACCCCTATCAGGGGGTCCCGGGACGGGCTGGTGAGGCGAGGGCCGTTCATACCGATGCCTCACAGCCTTCCTGTCCGGCCTCGTACGCCGGTTTGCATGACCGGAGGGCAGCTCGCAGCCCGCATGCCACAAGGGCGTCGAACGACGTGCCAACGCGGCTGCCAACGACGGGGAGCGATGAACGACCTCGCTGACCTTCGTGCGTGGGTGGACGCGGCGCCCTCCGGGACGATGATCCCAGCAGCCGAGCTCGCGGGGCTACTGGCCGACTTCGACGTACGCCAGCCAGCCCAGAGCGCGGCGGAGTCCCCTGAGCGTGCCGCCAACTTGTCGTGGCGTGTATTGCTTTGGACGGTCGACTCGGAAACCCGCATCGGCCGCGACGAAATACTCGAGGCGGTCGGCCGCCCCGTGTCCTGGCTCTACCGCCACACAGGCGAAGCAGCCACTCACCGCATCCCACATAGGAAGCTCCACGGGCAGCTGGTTTTCGTTGTGGGCGAGGTGCGCCGGTGGCTTCGCGACCGCGAGGAGATCGTTGTGGGTGGGTCCGCCCAGGGAGGCGGCCCTCGTCTGGATGGCTCCGGTGCGGTCTGACGAGCCGGCTTCGATCGGTGTCGACCTTGGTGCCGATAAGGATCCTCTTGCCGACCACCGGTGGGAAGCGCTTCGCGTCGGATCGGCACTCCCGCCATCTTGGAACGGCGTCAATGATCCACTCGCTCTCGACCTATGGTTCTGTTCCTCGACACCAACGTACTGCTGCATTACGACTTCGAGCAGGCGGATTGGCCATCGATCGTAGGCAAGCCGGTCGAGCGCGTGCTGCTCAGCTGGGTGAATCTCCACGAGTTGGATCAGTTGAAGGACAATCACCCGAGCTCGAGTCGCCGCGACCGAGCGAGGCGAGTGCTGAAGCTCCTCGAAGATGTGAATCGATCGATTGCGGGTAGCGGGGCGCCACAGGTTGAGTCGCTCGGCTTTTGCAGGCTGCAAGCGGTCGCCGACTTCGACTCGCTGGAGCTGGACGCGACAAATCCCGACCACCGCCTTGTGGTGACCGCGCTTCGGGTTCGGAAAGAAGAGGGACTCGAGGTTGGACTCGTCACGCACGACACCACGCCTCGAATCGTGGCGGCGCTCTTGGGAGTGCCCGCGTTCGACATGCCGGAAGACCTGCTGCTCCCCGCTTCGGAAGACCCCCGTACCCGCCGGATCCGCGAGCTCGACGCGCAGCTGGCCAAGGAGCGGTCACGGCGTCCGAAGCTGTCCCTGGGCTTCAAAGGTGTCCCGAGGATTGAGCTTGAACGGGCGACGCAGCCGATCGTCCTCAACGAGAGTCTGGCTGAGGCCGTCGCCACTCTGGTCCGCGCCAGTCATCCACCGGCCTCGAGCGAATACGCGGACTTCGATCCTTCCGCGATACCGGACGACGTCAGCGAACGGGACCGGCTCGTCGAGAGATACTGGAAGGAGGCGCGACGGTGGGTGGTTGACCTCGGCCGCTACCTACATGACACCCGTGACCTTTGGCGGTTAGACATCGGCGCAAGCAACCAGGGCTCATCGCCCGCGACCGATTTGGCCGTACGGCTCGACTTCCCTAGTGGGCTTCATCTCCACACGCGAGCGACGGTGCGAGAGCCTCCGTTCCCCCCGGATCCGCCACTTGACCGGCGGAAGCCGTCCCGACCCAGGCCCTACCGCATGCTCAGTGGCATGCCGTACGGACTATGGGTGGGGACCAACGTCTCGCCGGTGGCTATCGGTCCACGACCGGATGGTGAGTGGTCCGCACATGTGCGGATCAAGAAGGTCGCTCAAACGACAACCGCAATGATCGATCCCATCTGGGTCGAGTTCGCGGGCGATCCGCGGTCGTTCGCGATCAAGGTTTCGGTCCTGGCGGACGAGCTACCGGAGGAGATCGAGCAGGACTTGCACGTCGTCCTTCGGGATCCTTCGACCAGCGAGTCACCAACCGCCGAGGAGATCGTCGCGCTGATGGAGCATCTGCAGGCCGGCGGAGGGTAAGCGGGGCGATGCAAGATTCCGGAGCGCGTGCGGCTGACGCCAGGCTGTTGGGGGCGTACCAGCGGACCTCGGAGGTGGGCAGGAGCGCCGGACCTCTCGGCTCCCCAGCGCCTCGACGTGTCCTCGGAGACTCTCCAGGCTCAAGTACGGGTGGCCACTATTCGGATGATGCGGATAACCAACCCGGCGATCTGGGATCCCGATGTGCTCGAGGAGGTCCAGGGCGCTGGACGCAAAGCGCGCCGATGGTTCCACCTATGCGGGCACACCAACCCTCCGACACATGACCCTGCCTGACATCGACTTCACGAGGATTCGGCCCTGGCGTGGATCGCGCCACTCCGGATTCGAGGAGCTGTGTTGTCAGCTGTTCTCGCTGGAGTCTCCCGCACCGGGTTCCCGCTTCTTTCGAAAGGAGGGGGGCGGCGGCGACGCGGGTGTCGAGTGCCTGTGGACTCTGAACGACGGCCAAGTTCATGCGCTTCAGAGCAAGTACTTCTGCCATGAGCTCGGGTCCACCCAATGGCGGCAGGTGGACGACTCCGTGCGCACCGCGCTGGAGAAGTATCCGACCCTGACTCGCTATGTCATCAGTCTGCCTCGGGATCTGACCGATCGGCGGAGGGACGAAGAGCAGTCACAGCGCGACCACTGGGCGGAGCATCTCGCGAAGTGGCATGGCTGGGCGAAAGCCAACGATATGGAGGTGGAGTTCGTCTATTGGGGCAGCTCTGAACTGGCGGAGCGACTGAGCCGAGACGATGCCCATTGGTCCGGCCGCACGCTGTACTGGTTCGGCACGCGCTCGATGACCTCGGATTGGTTTCAGCGGAGGTTCGAACAGGCCAGGCACAATCTTGGGGCACGATACACACCGGAAGCCAACGTACACCTGCCGATCCAGGACGCCTTCGACGGACTTTCCCGCACGCCGGCCTTCAGAGCGGCGGTGCGCGCCTCTCGAGGTCAGATCCGGAAGGCGGTCGATCGATTTGCCTCCTCGGCGCGGGAACTAGATGGCGACGAGAAGTTCGTGTTCGACCGCTCGCCCCTCGAGGAAGCCCTCGGACGTCTCGACCAGTTGTTGGACATCGCCTCCCTAACGACTCGGGAAGAGATCCCCGCGGCTCGGATGGCTGAGGAGGCCCTCTTCGCGGTCGAGCAGCTGCAGGCGCTGGAGCGATCTGTCGAGGACTGGGCGGCTTCAACCAAGGGCGACGGCCGTCCTCGAGGAAGTCGGCCCGGCCGAGATACACGGTACTTCGCAGACCGGCTAGTTCGGGAGTTGCTCGACCTTGCGCGGTTCACGCGATCAACGGCGATGGCTTCTGCGAACGTGCCCGCACTTCTTGTGGACGGGGATGCGGGCATGGGCAAGTCTCACCTCTTGGCCGATATCGCCCGGGTGCGACTCACCCATGGGTGGCCGACGCTACTCCTCCTGGGGCAGCACGTGAGCCAGGGGAACCCCTGGGACGCGTTCCTCTCGGACTTGGACCTGAGGTCGCACTCCGTCGAGCAGGTCCTTGGGGCTTTGGACGCAGCCGGGCAGGCGTCCGGCGTCCGGTCTCTTCTTCTCGTGGATGCGATCAACGAAGGTGGAGGCCGTGGCGTTTGGCGCGACCATGTCGCCGGGTTCTTGTCGCAGGCTAAGCGTTTCCCCCATGTCGCGGTGTGCCTCACATGCCGGACCACGTACGTCCGGAGCATCTTCGGTGACGGTCCCTCGAAGGACACGGTCGTGCGGACCGCTCACCGGGGGTTCGAGGGGCACGAGTCTAGAGCGGCTGCAATCTACCTGGACCGATACGGTATCGCTCGGCCGACCACCCCTTTGCTTGCACCAGAGTTCGGAAACCCGCTCTTCCTCAAGACTTGCTGCGAGGCGCTGAATCGCCAGGGAAAGACGGCCTTTCCGAAGGGAGTCAGAGGGATCCAGAGTGTCTTCCGCCTCTACGTCGAGTCCCTCGACGCCACGCTAGCTGATCGACTCGACCTCGACCCCCATGCCGCAACGGTCGATGGGGCCCTCCGAGGTCTGGCTACGCGAATGGCGGACTCGGGCCGCGGAGTGGTACCCCGGGAGGACGCGGCAGCGCTACTTGAAGAGTTGCATCCGAGCTCCTCTTACAGCCGGAGTCTGCTCTACCATCTGGTTGGGGAGGGCGCGCTCGCTGAGGACCTCGAGTACCCAGCGGACGCCGCGCACGATCCAGTGGACGTGATACGGTTCACGTTCGAGCGGTTCAGTGATCACTTCGTCGCTGAGCGGCTCCTCGACGACTTTGGCGGGGAGGACATCGAGGTCGCTCTGGCAGAGGATGGCCCTTTGGGCACGCTCTTGCGAGATCGAGGCAGCTGGCACCTGCGAGGGGTGGTCGATGCACTAGCGATCCAAGTACCGGAGCGGTACGGACGCGAACTGATCGCGCTACTCGAAGGGGCCCCGGTGTACTTCGACCTAGCGGACGGTTTCCTGCAGAGCATCATCTGGCGGGAGCCAAAGCGATGCACCGAGGAGACCGCGGAGTGGCTGAACAAGGTCCAGGCTCGCAACGGAGGAGATAGCGTCTGGGACACCCTCCTGCAGGTGACCGCCGAGGCGGACCATCCCTTCAACGCTGATCGACTCCATCGAACCTTGATGGCCATGGACTTGCCCGACCGGGATGCGTCATGGTCCATTTACCTCGCCCAGCGCTCCTGGGCCGACGACGAGGATGTACCGGAGAGTATCGCTCGCACACTCGTAGGGTGGGCCTGGGACTCCGATGCATCCGGAGCCGACTTCGGCACGGCCAGGCTCGCTGCGATCGCTCTCACCTGGTTTCTCACCACCAGCAGCCGCGTCGTGCGCGATCAGGCTACGAAGGCGCTTGTATCACTCGTCGACCAGAAGCCGGCCCTGGCGCTCGGGCTGATGGAGGCGTTCGGGGGCGTCGACGACCCGTACGTTTCGGAGCGCTTGTACGGATGCGTCTACGGAGCAGCCCTCCAAGGCATGGAGGCCGACCCTCTCCGTCAGATCGCGTCTGAGGTCTACCGAAGGGTATTCGAGTCGGGATCACCACCCCCCCACATCCTTCTTCGCGACTACGCTAGAGGCACGATCGAGTACGCGCGCCACCGGGGCTGTCTGGCGAGCCACGTCGATCTCGAGCGAGTCGTCCCTCCCTATAGCAGCGACCCCTGGCCCCTCACTTTCCCGAGTGCGCAGGAGGTGGAGGAAAGCGACTACGATTCGATTCGCTCATCCGTCCTCTCCATGGGGGATTTCGGACGCTACATCATGGGAGATTCGTCGGACTGGAGCGTTACGCCGCTTACCGCAGGCCGTCCCGAAACCCACCGCGATCGAGTCGGTGCCTTCCGCAGGAGGTTGGCCGATGATCCCAACCCCGGGGTCCTGGAGGCCTTCGAAGCCCTTGGTGAGGTCGGGAAGGTGGCAAGTGACGCAGCTCCCGGTGGGGCGGCCTTCCTCCGCCTCGTTCAGCGGGTGGCCGATGACGCTGCCCTGACGGACATGCCCGGTCGCGAGGAAGCGGAGCGGCTCGCCGAAGAAGTGGACGAAGCAGAGACCACGTTCCTGGCGGCCCTACCCGAAGCAGAGCGGGAGTACTATCGGAGCGAGATCCGACCCTACGTGGAATGGGGAGGTCTTCACCACCTGGCAGACGGGCCGGTGCGCTTCGACATCATGGCCGAACGGAGATGGGTGTGGAGGCGAGCCCACGGGCTCGGCTGGTCCGCTGACAAGTTCGAGTGGTTCGAGGGCCGCCTTACGGGCACCCGACGTCCGCGTGCCGTCGAGCGGATCGGGAAGAAGTACCAGTGGATCGCCTGGCACGAGTTGCAGGCGCGCCTGTCAGACCACCTCTTCTTCATTGGGAGCACGTGGCGTGAAACGGAGGGGACCGCCTACGAGGGTCCTTGGCAGCTGTCAGCCCGGGACATCGACCCTTCATTGCTGGTGCAGACCGAAGCCCGGGATGCCGAGTCAGGGTCCCCGAAGCCGGTTTGGTGGCAACCTGAGCGGATCGTCTATGCCGACGATACCACAGAGGAGCGGGTCGCTCGCCTCTGGAGCGACGAAGGATTCCCAGACGTCCGGCGAATGCTCGAGGTACGGGATCCTCAAGGGGCGAGTTGGTACGTGCTGGACGCGTACGCCACATGGCCGGACCGGGAAGACGCTCGAGACCCCCGTCCGCGCTGGGACACTTGGGTGAGCTTCCACGCCTTCCTCGTCGGGCGGTCGCATGTCCCAGACGTGATACGGGCCTTGGCAGATGATGAGCGCGTTGATTCGAAAGCCTTTCGCAATAGCCTTGACTACTACGCCTTCCTCGGGGAATACCCGTGGCACCCGGTCGCCAATCCTGAGCTCTCAGAGTGGAGGCAGGGGGCAGCTGACCCGCAACCGTTCGACCCCCTCCCGGTCCCGTACTGGGTGCCGACGGTCGAGTATGTCTGCGAATCCGGTAGAGATCAGTCGGTCGAGGCCCGAATCGACCTACGCCTTCCCGGATCAGAGCTACGTAAGCATCTGGGTTTGGTGTGGAGCGGCGGGCGCGGTGTGACCTTTCGCAGTGATGGTTCGGTCGTCTTCATGGATCCTGCTACGGACGAGGACGGACCGTCTGCGACGCTCGTGGCACACCAGCCAATGGTCCGCATGCTCGACGCACTGGAGCTCTCACTCGTGTGGTGGGTGGTGGGTGAGAAAGGACTCTACGGACGAGGTTTCAGACATGAGTTCCACGGACGGCAGTCCCTAGCCGGGATCTACTACACCGACGGATCCTCGCTACAGAGCCAAGAGTGGAGACGGGAGCAGCGTCCAAGAGACTGAAGTCGGTCGGGTCGCGTTCTGGTTGCTGCTCTTCCCCCGGAACATCCGGCCGCCGGCGTAGAGCGCCGCTACATTCCAGCGCATGCACACACTCCTTGTGTCCATGTCGCCTGAGTCGGAGGCGGAGCACGTCCGAGCATTGGCTGCACTGTGGACAGACGAGGTCGACCGCGTCGTGTCAGCCATGCTCGCTCTGGCTCGAGACTCTGTCGGCCCGGTCCTCCCCGAGGAGTGCCGCCACGAGGCGCTCCGCGAGCTCGCGGCGCTCCAGCTTTGGCTCGAACAGCGGATCGTCGAGCGCAAGCTAGCGGGGCGCCAGCTCGACGAGATCGATCCTGAGGCTGAAGCTGCCTGGGCGGGCAGTCCTGAGGCTTCGGAGTGCATCGAGAACACGGCTACGGTATGCGCCAATGGGATCTGGATCCCCTTGGTGAGAGGATGGCGACGGCGCTATCCGCTCATCGATGACCAGCGCGCGCGGCCGACCAAGCTCGTGCCGAGGAGGGTGCCTGCCCCGGGGAGCAAGCGTCATCACTATTCGCCGCGATTCGCCAATCGCCGCTGGACGAACGAGGACGGGCTTGTGCGGGTCTACCACCGCGGAGTCGATCATCGCCTCACGTTCCGCGATGTCGGTTGCGGGAGCTGGGCTTGGGAGCCGTTCCTCTACTCACAGCGACTCGAGCGGTACTTTGGTCTTGTCGAGGGCGACGCCGCAGGCCCCTACCGGAAGCTGCTCACTGTGGAGCCCCTATCCGAACGGGATCGTCGCTGTTGGGTGGCGTTCCTCACGGTCCAGCTCTTTCGAACGCCCTCGATGATTGTCCGGAGCCTGGCCGGTCTGCGGGTCTTGATTAGGCACCGCGAGCTCGACTTCCCGACCGACATCGCTTCGCTTCGCCTGGCTCACGAGACCCTCTTCACGAACAACGACTTGTTCGCCCACCTCTACAGGATGCTGTGCAGAAGGGAATGGCGGCTGCTCTCTCCGCCATCGGGCTAAGCACTTCGTCCGGGGAGACAATCCGGCAGTAGTCGTTGGCTCCGAATCGAACGGAACCTGGCGATTGGTCTACCCTCTGTCTCCCGACAAGTGCTTCGTGGCAGGCCCAGGCACAACGTCCCCGACGACCCCGCCGGACTTCGCCATTCCAAGGGCGGTGGACGAAGCCGAGGTGTCCTACCTGAACCAGTGGGTCGCGGCCGAGTCGAGGCTCACAGTGATCGGCCCGGTCGTTCCCGATGATTCCTGGGTCCGCGGTGTTCTCGAGTCAGCGCTTCCGGTTGTGCCGGCGCCGGACCGCTGGATGGATGACCTGAGCTTCGCCTATTGGACGCCCCCGCGAGGGCATTCGGCTGCCAGGTAGGTTCGCGAGAGTCGTCGGATGAACGCGTCACAGGTCCCGGAGGAGCAGCTCCTGGAGTGGCTCGCGCCAGGTTCGCCGGCGCGGCGGGCTCTACTGGCCGGACTAGGACTCGAAAGAAACGCGCAGGTCCGCACCTGCGTCCAGGAACCCCTCATTCGGACGGGTCACCTGCCGGGCGACATCGACATCGTCGCCTGGGACTCAATGGCCCCGGAGCGAGGCTACGCCCTCGAAGCGAAGAGACTCAAGGTCTCCGAGAACACGTTTTCGACCGGGAACATCAGCGGTGCTGGGAAGCTCGCACATGCTGAAAAGCAGGTCCGAGGCCTCTCCACGCTAGGGTTTCATTGCGTGGGACTCCTGGTGTTCCTCTTGGTCGATGTGCACACCGTGGCGCCAGGGCAGTGGTTGGCGTCGGCCCCGGCACCGGTGCACCGAGACATCCGCCAGCGACTTGCCGGGCTCGAGTGCTCGACTCTCGTCATCGAGGTTAACCAACCTACGAAGCGACACGTCTTCTTGGCCGGCGCGGTTGGGCACTACTGGATCTCAGACCCGAAGCGCTCCATTCAGCAGTCCCGCGTCACGTCAGTCCTCCAGGGGGGCGCGTTCTGAGCGCGTGGAGACCACTCAGCCAAAAACTCATGGAACGGCGGGCCCTGGAGTTGTTCCGGCCGGAATGCGCCGGAGGCTCTCAGGGCGACGACCGGACGACGGCCTACCTCCCGCAGCCGACTAAGCGTAGTGGGCGTGACGCAATCCCTGTCACCGCCACCGGGGTCTACCCGGCGTCCCGACCCATGTCGGCCTCCACCGACGGCTCGTCCACAAGCGCTCGCAGGTGCGTCTTCGCCAGGTGCTTGTACCCCATCGTCGTCCGCAGATCGGAGTGCCCCATGGCCTCCTGCACGAGTGCGGCGGACTTTCCGTCGCCGAGCCATACGGTGACTCGACGATGGCGCAGGTCGTGGCGGCGAAACCCCGCCGGGAGCTTCGCGTCTTCCGCGGCTTTGTCGAAGCTCGTGCGAAAGTCCTTCACGCGATCGCCGGCCCGATAGACGCCCCTACGGCTCAGCTCGTGGTGAAAGACCCACTCGGACCGCCCGCCTCCGTAGGCCGCGAACCGGTAGGCCGCGAAATGCTCACGCATCGCCTGTCGAAGGCGCCGGGTCATCGGAACCCACCGTGACCGCCCGCTCTTCGTCCTGTGGCCCCCACGGCCCGTTACGACCCTCAGGAAGCCCTCCTCGAGGTCGATGTCCTCCCAGCGAAGGTGGAGGGCCTCGGAGTAGGCTCGGAGGCCGGCCTCGCCCAGGACGAGCGCGTAGAGGTGAAGCATGGGCCCACCCTCCCGGCACGCCTCGAGGAGCCGCTCGTACTGCGCTTGGTCGAGAATGACGGGGTCGTGCGAGTCGGACTTCGGGCGGGCGACCCGTGCGACCGGGTTGCCGTCGCGTAGCTCCCACTCGTCGGCCTGGTCGAAGATCCGATGGAGCACGGCACGGTCCTTCTCGAGCGTTCGGTTTGACAGAGGCTCGTCGCTCGGGCCGCGACGGTTCACGCGCCTCCAAGAGAGGAAGTCGCCGATATGGCGCTTCCGGACGTCCTCGAGGAAGGGATCCCCAAGCCGGTCAACGAAGAAGTCGCGAGCGGGGCGAAGGGTGTCCTCGTAGGCCGCCTGCGTGCCCATGGCGAGGGTGGGCATCTTCTCCTCGCGGAAGCGCTCAATGAGCTCGGAGAAGCGGACCGACTCGGGCACGCCAAGCGCATCCCGCCGGGCATCGCGGTTGGCAGCCTCGCGGAGCTCAGCGTGCTTCCGCCAGGTCCACTCCTCTACCTCCTTCCGGGTCTTGGCAGTGCCAAGGAAGGGCTCTGAGCGAGGGCCAAACTCATGGCGCTCACCGTCCATGCGGATGATGACGTTCCAGCTCTTGCCCCTCTGCCGGATCGTGCCGGGGGCCTTAGCCATCGCGAGTCATCCCGTCCTCGAGGTACCGCTCAACCGCCTCCCGGGCGAGCTCGGAGAGGGAGCGCCCCCGCAGGGCTGCCGCGAGCTTCAACCGCCGGTGAAGCAGCTCCGGCACGCGCACGTAGAGGACTTTCTCCGCCGTTCCCATCGTCAGTCTCCAGGTCGGAACTGGCGTCACTTCGCCACTCCTGGAAGCTACCGCTAGCGAGCCAGCGTTGGCAAATGCGTTGGCATTGAGTCGATCGGAGCCGACGAGCCGAGTCGACTGAGTGTGCCATATGTTCTTGTAAAACAACGTTAACGGAGGGGGTGGGATTCGAACCCACGAGGCCGTTAGGCCGCCGGTTTTCAAGACCGGTGCATTGAACCGCTCTGCCACCCCTCCAACGCGCCCGCCTACTGGCCGGGCTCCCTGAAGCTAAACAGTCGGCGTGCCCCCTGGAACGCTACTTCAGAGGGCACGGAACCGCGCCGGTGGGCCACCACACTAGTGGCGGAAAAGCCTCCGACCGGTGAAGACCATGGCGATGCCATGCTCGTTAGCCGCCTGAACGACCTCGTCGTCCCGCTTGGAGCCGCCGGGCTGGACGACCGCCCGCACGCCGGCATCGGCAGCGGCGTCGACCCCATCCCGGAAGGGGAAGAAGGCGTCGGACGCCAGCACCGACCCTGTGAGGTCCAGGCCAGCGTCGGCCGCCTTCCGGACGGCGATCTTCGATGAATCCACCCGACTCATCTGACCGGCGCCGATGCCGACCACGCCACCGTCCCGCGCCAGGAGGATGGCGTTGGACTTCACCCCGAAGATGGCGGCCCACGCAAAGCGCAGATCGTCCCATTCGGCCTCGGTGGGCTCCCGCTCCGTGGCCACGGTCCAGCTCTGGTCGGCGGGTCCATAGAACGGCGGAACGGGCGGCGTCTGGGCCAGCATACCCCCATAGACCGAGCGCACCACCCGCGGGGTGGGCAACGTGCCGTGCGCCGCGAGGAAATCCCCGGGGTCGGAACCGGGAAAGGTGAGGATCCGGATGTTCTTCTTCTCGGTGAGCTTCGCCATGGCGTCGTCGTCGAAACCGGGCGCGACGAGGCACTCGATGAAGAGCTTGGCCATGTGCTCGGCGGCCTCGCCGTCGACGGTCCGGTTCACCGCGACCACCGAACCGAAGGCGCTCAGAGGATCAGTGGCGAGAGCGCGCTGGTAGGCTTCGGTAAGCGTATCCCCGACGCCCAAGCCGCACGGCGTGGTGTGCTTGATGATGGCCACGGCCGGTCGTGGCGACCGCGCAAAGGGGGCGAGACTCAGGAGCGCCCCGTCGAGATCCAGGATGTTGTTGTACGACAGATCCTTGCCGTGGTGCTTCTCCAGAGCGGAGATCCCCACGGACTCCCGGGGCCCGTAGAAGGCTGCTTCCTGGTCGGGGTTCTCTCCGTAGCGGAGCGTCTGGAGTCGTCGCATGGAGACGTCCAGATGTTCGCCGAGGACCGCATCTCCATCCCCCTCCCCGGCTTGCACTTCGAGGTATTCAGCTACAGCGGCGTCGTAGCTGCTGATGTGGCGGAACACCTTCGCCGCCAGACGACGGCGGAACCCGCCTTCGCGGGCTTTCCTGGCTGCTTCGGCTTCCCGCCCGTCGTCCGCTTCCCTCCCGTCGTCGGCTTCCTTGCCGTCGATGGCTCCGATGACCTCGTCGTAGTCGGACGGATCGACGACGACCCAGACGTCGACGTGGCTCTTCGCCGCCGCGCGGATCATGGTCGGCCCCCCGATGTCCACCTTCTCCATGGCCTGGCCCAGGGTGACTCCGTCCCGGGCGACGGTCTCGCGGAAGGGATAGAGGTTCACGGCGACGAGGTCGATGGGCCCATAGCCGTGCTCCTCGAGGGCGGCCATGTCGTCGTCACGGTCACGGCGAGCCAGAAGGCCGGCGTGGATGGCGGGATGCAGCGTCTTCACACGGCCGTCCATCATCTCCGGGTGGCCCGTAACGTCCGCCACGGGCGTCACGTCGAGGCCCGCCTCCCGTAGAACCCGGGCCGTGCCTCCTGTGGACAGCAACTGCCATCCCCGGTCGGCCAGGGCCGAGCCGAAATCCACGATGCCTGTCTTGTCCGACACGCTCAGTAGCGCGCGCTTCATCCGAGATCCTCGTCTTGGTTCACGTTCACGGGCGGTTCGTCGAGCCGAACGTCCTTCATCCGCTCGGGCGGTCGGCCTTGTAGCAAAGCGGAGCACAGATGATCCACGGCGGCGGGATAGAGGCGATGCTCGATGCGCAGCACCCGCCGCGCCAGGGCATCGGGTGTGTCGCCGGTGCCCACCTCCACCTGCCACTGCCCCAGGATGGCGCCGTCGTCGTATTCGTGGTCGACGAAGTGGACGGTGGCGCCCGAAACCCTGGCCCCGGCCTCGACGACAGCCTCGTGGACCCTTTGACCATACATCCCCGGGCCGCCAAAGTCGGGGAGGAGCGCCGGATGGATGTTGAGCATCCGTCCCCGGTAGCGGTCCACGACTCCCGCGGGAATCCTACGGAGATACCCGGCGAGGAGGATCACGTCCACGCCGTGTTCATCGAGGGCGGCGAGGGTCTCGGCGGCCACGGCGTCATCGGGACGGTCCTTCGTAGCGACGATACGGACGGGTACGCCGGCCTCCCGAGCCCGCTCCGCCGCTCCGGCCTCACGGTTCATGATGAGGAGCCGGACGCGCCAAAGGTCCTGCTCGCGCTGGTGGTCCAGGAGGGCCTGGAAGTTGGTGCCTCCGCCCGATGCGAAGACGGCGACGCCGAGGGGCGTTTCTAGCCTACTCACCCGCCGCCGTGGTGTTTGCGACCCCGGGGGGGGAGCCGTCACGCGAACTCCCCGCGGAAATGGGGGACGAGGAAGGGGTTCGTCGCCCGCTCCCGTCCGACGGTGGTGGCAGGCCCGTGCCCTGGATACAGCGTCATGTCGTCGGGAAGCGTGAGGATCTGCTCGCGGATGGACGCCATGAGCGTCTGCAGGTCACCGCCAGGCAGATCGGTGCGCCCGATGGATCCCTGGAAGACGACGTCGCCGACGAGACAGATCCCGTCGTCCGAGGAGATGAACACCACGTGCCCGGGGGCGTGGCCCGGGGTGAACCGGACCTCGAAAGAACACGAACCGAAGGACAGCGGCTCGCCAGGGACGATCTCGTCGGTGGGTTCGGGCTGGGGATCCGCCGATAGCCCGAACATGGCGGCCTGCCTCGGCGCCCCGCGGTACAGCGGAAGGTCCTCGGGGTGCAGCCAGATGGGGACGTCGGGATGGTGCTCCCGAACCGTCGACACGCCCTCGATGTGATCGAGATGAGCGTGGGTGAGGAAGATGGCCTCCAGGCTCAACCCATCGACCTCGACAGCCCGGCAGAGAGCGGCCGAGCCGGATCCGGGATCGATGGCCACACAGCTACCGGTCTCCTCGCAGACGGCCAGGTAGGCGTTCTCGCCGAACCCCGGACCGGTGAAGGTCTGGATCTCCACGCGATCAAGACGTCCCGGTGAGTGGATCGTCCGATCGGCGGATCAAACCGTGAACGAGCTGCCGCAGCCGCAGCCGCCGGAGGCGTTGGGATTCCTGAAGGTGAAGCCCTGGCCCATCATCGAACTGACGTAGTCGATTTCGACGCCCTCGAGGTACTGAGCGCTGAAGGGATCGACGAAAACCTTCACGCCGCCGATCTCGAGAATCTCGTCGTCTGCCTCGGGGCCGTCTTCGATGTTGAGGCCATACTGGAATCCCGAGCACCCGCCGGGGAGCACGGCTACGCGAAGACCGGCCTCCGTCTCGACACCGTGATCGGAAATGAAGTCCTGAACTTTCTGGGTTGCCGTGCTCGTCATTGTGACCATGACGCCGACATCCTCCTTGGGTCTGTACGTCTGCCCGCGTCTCGAAGAGAGCGGATCCACGTCGTGTTACACGTGTGGGGCGGGCGAGTTTCTAAAGCCTTGCGGCCCCATGCCCGCCTGAGAAAAAAGCTACCCGAGGCCTTGTGGGGGGTCAACGCGGAAGCCTCGGGGAGTCAGCGCGGAAGGCTCGGGGGTCAGCGCGGAAGGCTCGTTGGGTCAGCGCGGAAGGCTCGTTGGGTCAGCGCGGAAGGCTCGGGTGACCATCCGACTCCTCCTCCAGGATCTGGCGGGCCGCCGCGGCCAGATCATCCAGCACCCAGGTGCCCTTCGGCACCGATGCCTCCTGCTCCGCCCCATAACCGGTGCGAACCAGGATCCCCTGCCCCCCGAGCGTGAACGCCGGAGCGACGTCGGACACCTTGTCGCCCACGTAGAACGACCCCTCGAGGTCGAGATCCAACTCGCTGGCGGCCTGCAGGTGCATCCCGATGTCGGGCTTACGGCAATCGCACGGCCCGGTGACGTCGGGGTGGTGGGGGCAGTGGTACGTCGCGTCCGGAGCGGCCCCCTGCTCCGCCAGGAGCCGGTTCAGCCGCTGGGCCACCGCGTGATAGTCGTCCTCGCCGTAGAGCCCCCGGGCGATCCCCGACTGGTTCGTCACCACCACGACGGCGAATCCGGCCTCCCGGAGCCGTCGCATCGCGTCCGCGCTTCCAGGTACCAACTCCACGCCCGCCGGGTCGGCGAGGTACGACTTCTCGGCGATGATGGTCCCGTCGCGGTCCACGAAGACCGCCGGTCGACTCACCGGCCGCACTCGACGAGCCGCCGGACGAGGTCGTCCTCCTGCCCCGGTAGCACGGTGCGCAGATCGAGGAGGAAGAGGTCGTCCACGATGCGACCGATGACCGGTGGATCCCCGCCGCGGAGGCGGGCCGCGAAGGCGTCGGGCCCGGTGCTCGGAGTGAGTTGCACGGCCCATGAGTCGAGCTCCACGCCGGGGAAGGTGCCGCCGCCGACGGCGCCGCGGGTCCGCGTGACCGCGGGGGAGGTCACTCCTCCCGCAGCGTCGGTGGCAGGAGCCTCTTCGAGCGCCTGCTCGAGAGCCCGCGCCAGGGCTCCCGCCCTCTCCTCCACCGAGTCGGCGTCCTCGGCGAGCATCCGAAGCGTGGGAATCTCCCGAATCGCCCGCTCGGGATCCCGATAGAGCCGCAGCGTGGCCTCCAATCCGGCGAGGCCCACCTTGTCCACGCGGAGGGCGCGACAGAGGGGGTTCTTCCGCATCCGGGCCATCCAGTCGGCTCGGCCTACGAGAATGCCGGCTTGTGGGCCGCCCAAGAGCTTGTCACCCGACACCACCACCACGTCGGCGCCGGCCGCCAACGATTCGGCGGCCCGGGGCTCGGACGGCAGTCCGAGCCGGGATGCCTCCACCATGAGGCCCGACCCCAGATCGTGCACGAGGGGTAGGCCTGCACCCCGGGCGAGGGTCGCCAAATCGGCGATCTCCACGTCCTCTGTGAAGCCGGTGATACGGAAGTTGGAGCGGTGGACCTTGAGGGCGGCGACGGCGCCTTCCTCCGAGATCGCGGAGGCGTAGTCGGCGAGGCGCGTCCGGTTGGTGCTCCCCACCTCCACGAGGCGCGCGCCGGCTCGCTCGAGGACCTCGGGAATCCTGAATCCCCCTCCGATCTCCACCAACTCGCCGCGGGATACCGCGACGCCTCCCCCGCCCTCGGCCACGGTGTTGAGGGCGAGGACCAACGCGCCGGCGGCGTTGTTCACCACCAGGGCGTCCTCGGCGCCGGTGAGCTCGGTCAAGAGCGAGACACAGTGGGTGTAGCGGGAACCCCGTCGCCCCTCGCCGAGATCGAACTCCAGATTGGAGTACTCTCCGGCGGCGGCCATCATCGCTTCCACGGCGACATCGGCCAGGGGGGCGCGACCCAGGTTGGTGTGGAGAACCACTCCGGTGGCGTTGATGACGCGACGCAGGCTGGGAACGTCCGAGGCGGCGAGGGCGTCGGCCGCCCACTCGAGGTAGATCGACGGATCGTCCACTCCCACCGAGCCTTCGTTCGTCCCGGCCGCGGCTCCGATCCGGTCCCGCACAAAGCCCACGGCTCCCCGCAGCGCCTCCACGGTACGATCCCGACCGTAGCGGTGCGCCAGCTCCCCGGCGGCGGGCTGCGCCAGGAGTGCGTCGATGGAGGGGATCCGACTCCGCGGGTCGCTCATCGGGGAGGACGCGCCACCGCGCCTGCACCGACCACCGCGCCCGTATCGGGCACCGCTCCGGTATCGACCACCGCTCCGGTATCGGGCACCGCTCCGGTATCGCCGACGGCGGCGGTGTCGAGCACCGCGGGCTCCGGCGGTGGCGGCGCCTCGAGGACGAGCTCGGCTTCGCCGCCACCCCCGTCCACACCCGCGATGTTGGTCACGCCGGAGACGGACACGGAGTGCAGGATGTCGTACGGCAGGGGCTCGGTAAGGAGCACGACGATGCGTCGGGCGGGCAGGACCCGGCGGCCGTCCCGGCTCGGCCCCGGCCTCTCGCCCTGGAGAGGGCGGAGCTCGACCGGAGGCACGCGGACCGGCGGCGCTTCCTGCTCCAGTGGCGCCCCAACGACGACGGTGTCGGGCGGTGCAGCCTGCGGAACGTCTACGGGAAGTGCGGTGTCCGCCGCCAACGCAGACGTGTCGGCCACAACCGCGGACGTGTCCGCGCCGGGCAGGGAATCCGGGGCGCCGGCAGGCGCCGAATCGCCAGCCGCCGCCCGGGCCGCGGCGGCCTGGACGGCGTCGAGGGAATCGAGACGGACGAAGGAGTCCACCACCATCTGGACATACTCGACGTACTCCGCCTCGTGGAAAACCCGAGCCACGCCGGGCGGCGCGATGCCCTGTCCGGCGGGCGTCGTGTCGCTGACGGCGAAGTCGACCTGCCACTCGGCGGCATCGGCATCGGGGGGCAGGTAGTCGTCGAGGGTCACGACGACGGTGATGGAGTCCAGGGGCTCGGCCTCGGTGACGAGAGCCGCCGAGGTATCGGGCTCGAGGACGGAGATGTCGACGAGGAGGGTGTCTCCCGTGGCCAGCGCGACGGTCGTGAGGCCCTGGACCTCGGTGGAGTCGGCCTCGCCGTCGCGATTCCGGTCGTCGAACGCGGTGATCCGGAAGTCGCCCTGCGGGAGGTAGCGAAAGGCATAGATGCCCTGGCGATCGGAGCGTGCCTGGTGGACGAGTCCGTCGTCGCTCTCGGCGAGGACCACGGCATCGGACACGGCCCTCCCGGTGACCCGATCCCAGACCTCGCCGGCGAGGGTCGTGGGGACGGGCTCCCCTCCCCCGGTTGTGAAGACCAGCTCGAAGGGGTCGGTCATCTGGTTGCCGAACAAGTCGGACACGACGGCCTGGAGAGTGACCCGGTACACGAGCCCCGGACGGAAACCGCCCTCGGTGCGGACCTCGAGGGAGCGGGCCCCCTTGCTGACCTCGATCTCTCCGCTTCGGGGCGAGACGACGAAGGCGCTGGCGAGAGTGCCTCCGGCGACGCGCTCGCTGATGCGCTCGTCGAACATGAACTGGACCGTGCCGTCGAGGTCTTCGACGACCCCGAGCGGCTCGGGGACGGTTCGAATGACCACGGGAGGACGCCGATCCTCCGGGCCGCCCGGCGGGATTTCCTGCTGGGCGCACGACACGAGGACGAGTGCGCCCATGAGAACCGGCACCAGGATGCTACCCCGCCCCACCGTCCCCGTCGCCAACCGTTTGATCAGCCCTCCAGGCCCTGGAGTTTGTCCCGGAGCTTGGAAAGTTGCTCTTCGAGTTGAGCCGCCTTGTCGCGCTCCTTCTGGACGATCTCTTCAGGGGCGTTCTGTACGAACTGCTGGTTGGCGAGGCGCTTCTGGACGCCTTGGACGAGGCCCTCGAAGCGCTCGACCTCCGAGCGCATGCGCTCCCGCTCACGCTCGACGTCGATGACGCCTTCGAGGGGCACGAACACCTCGGCTCCGTTCTCCAGGACGGCGTTGGCGCCGACCCCGGACGGAGGCCCGTCGGCGACTTCTCCGATACGGGCGAGCTGCTCGAGGGCCCCAGCCTGTGCTCGCAAGGACTCGGAGAATCCCGCGGGACCCCCCTCCACGTGCACCGCCACCCGGGCGCCTTCACCGACACCGTACTCCTTGCGCAGCTTCCGCACCCCCACCACCAGACTCTGCACGTCGCCCATCCGTCGCTCCGCGTCGGCGCTGGTGGGGTACTCGTCCGCGTCGGGCCACTCGGCCACGATGAGATCCTCCACCCGGGACTCACCTTCGGGCCACGGCAACCGGGCCCAGAGCTCCGACGTGACGAAGGGGACGATGGGGTGAAGGAGGCGGAACGCCGCATCGAGGACCACGACGAGGGTCGCCCGCGCCGCCTCACGGCTCCCGGCGTCTGCATCGTCCGTGAGCCGGCTCTTCACCAGCTCGAGATACCAGTCGCAGATCTCGCCCCAGAAGTGGTGGTACAGCCCTTCGGCCACCTCGTGGAGGCGGAACCGCTCGAGGCCGTCGGTGGCCTTGGTCGTGGCGCTGGCCACGCGCGACAGGATCCAGCGATCCTCCAGCGCCAGGTCCGCGCTCACCTCCTCCAGCGTCTTCACCGGCCCGTCACCGAGGCTCATGAGGGCGAAGCGACCGGCATTCCAGATCTTGTTGGCGAAGTTGCGCCCGACGGCGAAGGCCGATTCGACGTCCTCGTGGTCGAGGCTGATGTCCGTGCCGATGGCGCACTGGCTGATGATGGTGTACCGCATGGCGTCGGCGCCGAACTCGTCCACGACCTTCAGCGGGTCGATGCCGTTGCCAAGGGACTTGGACATCTTCCGCCCCTTGATGTCTCGCACCGTGCCGTGGAGATACACCTCCGTGAAGGGCGCCTCGCCCTGGAACTCGTAGCCCATCATGATCATCCGGGCGACCCAGAAGAACAGGATCTCCGGTGCGGTGACCATGGTGTGCCCGGGGTAGAACGCCTCCAGGTCGTCGGTCTCCTTGGGCCAGCCGAAGACCGAGAAGGGCCAGAGCTGGGAACTGAACCAGGTGTCGAGGACGTCCGGGTCCTGGCGGAGCTCGGCGGAACCGCACTTCGGGCATTCGGTGGGATCCTCCCGAGCCACCACCTGCTCGCCGCACTCACAGTACCAGACGGGAATCCGGTGCCCCCACCACAACTGCCGGGAGATGCACCAGTCCTGGATGTTCTCCATCCAGTGCTCGTAGACCTTCTGCCAGTGAGGTGGCGTGAAGCTGACGGTGCCGTCCTGGGACGCCTTCAACGCCGGCTCGGCCAGCGGCTTCATGCTCACGAACCACTGCTCCGACAGCCTGGGCTCCACGACGGTGTCGCATCGGTAGCAGTGGGGCACCGAGCGGGTGTAGTCCTCGCGCCCGCCCATGAGACCGAGCTCCTCGAACGCCTTCAGCACCGCCTTGCGAGCGTCGAGGCGGTCCATCCCGCGGAAGGCCTCGGGCACGGTATCGGCCATGTGGGCGTCGTCGGTCATGACATCGATGATCTCGAGATCCGTCCGACCGGCGATCTCGAAGTCGTTCTTGTCGTGGGCGGGGGTCACCTTGACCATCCCCGATCCGAACTCGGGATCCACGTACCGGTCCGCCACCACCGGGATGGTGCGGCCGGTGAGTGGCAGCTCCACCTGCGCGCCCACCAGGGCCGAGTAACGCTCGTCCCCTGGATAGACCGCCACACCCGTGTCCCCCAGCATCGTCTCGGGTCGAGTGGTGGACACGGTGAGGTACCAGCGCCCGTCGTCGAGCTGTCCGATGGCTTCCGCCCCGGCGTCCACCGCCGCCTGTGCGGCTGCCTCCGACCCTTCCGCCAGAGGGTAGCGCAGGTGCCAGAGGCTTCCCTGGGTCTCCTCCGCCAGGGCCTCCTCGTTGGAGAGCGCCGTGAGGCAGCGCGGACACCAGTTGATGATGTACTCGCCCCGGTAGATGAGCCCCTTCTCGTAGAGGGACACGAAGACCTCGCGCACGGCGCGCTGCAGGTCGTCATCCAGGGTGAAGCGCGTCCGCTCCCAGTCGCAGGAGCAGCCGATGGCCTTGAGCTGGTCCAGGATGGTCTGGCCGGTCTCGCCGACGAAATCCCATACCCGCTGGACGAACGCCTCCCGGCCGAGGTCGTCGCGGTGGAGACCCTCCTCGGCCAACTGGCGCTCCACCACGTTCTGGGTGGCGATGCCGGCGTGATCGGTGCCGGGCACCCACAGCGCCGCCCTCCCCTGCATCCTGCGCCACCGGATCAGGACGTCCTGGACCGTGTTGTTGAGTCCGTGACCCATGTGGAGCGCCGCCGTGACGTTGGGCGGCGGGATGACGATGACGTACGGCTCACGCCCGTCGTCGAGGACTGCGGACGCCGATACGTGGAAATGCCCGCCTTCGTGCCATGCCCGGTAGCGGGCGGGCTCGATGGCTCGGGGATCGAGGCGCGGGGCTAGCTCCTGACTCACAACGGCTCCAGAGATCTCGGTCGAGGCGGCCACGCACGGCGCCGGACACGTCGAACGACGATCCGGCAGCGGTCGCAGGGGCGTCGAAAGATGGCAGAGGGTCCGGCTCGGCGGAACCGGCTATACGGCGGGATTCCTCAGGCGTTCCGCTCGCCGGGATCGGGGTCCTGCTCCTCACCCTCGGGTGGAGACCCCGAAGTGAACCATCGCGGATCGATGAGGCGAAGCGTCGTCACCCTCTGGGGGATCTCCTTGAAGGCCTCTGGCCTCGAGTCGTGGAGTCCGGCGAAGATGTCCTCGGGGATGGAGAGAAAGGCCTCGGCCACCGTCGGGTTGAACTGCGTGCCGCTGACCCGCTGGATCTCCTGAAGCGCGTAGTCGGACGGCATGGAACTCCGGTAGGCCCGCGTCGACGTCATGGCGTCGTAGGTGTCGCAAACCGCCATGATCTGTGCCTCCAGCGGGATATCGTCGCCACCGAGCCCGTCGGGGTATCCCCGGCCGTCCCACCGCTCGTGATGGTGGCGGACTCCGGCCGTCAGATGCTGGAGCGCCGGGATGGTCTCGAGGATGTCCGCCCCGTCGGCGGGATGAGCACGGATGAAGGCGAACTCCTCGTCGGTGAGGCTCCCGTCCTTGGCGAGGACGCGCAGGGGCACCGCCACCTTCCCCAGATCGTGGAGATATCCCGCCGACCAGAGCGTCGACTTCAGGGAGCCCTCCACCGCCAGCTCGTCGGCCACGGCCAGGGCCAGGAGAGCGACCCGACGCGAGTGGCCCGCCGTATAGGGGTCCTTCGCGTCCACGAGATTGGCGATGATGGTGAGGAGCTGGGTGGTGGACGGGGCCGGTACCTCCGGCGGAAGGATGCGCTCGGCGGCTCCCATGATGAGGTCGCGGTAGTCTCCTTCCTGGAATTCGGGCAGGCGGCCGTCCGCCCTCAGTCCGAGCCAGGCCTCGGCGACCTCCGGGCCGAACTCCCGGCCGGCATACTCGCGCACGTACGCTTCGATATCGACCATGGGGAGAGGCCCTCGATGCGGTCTCGCGCCGGCGAGGGCCGTGACCGTGTCGGCGAGGCGCAGAATCCGCGCAGCCAGCGGGATGCCGTCGCCCGCGACGCCATCGGGATAGCCGTCCCCGTTCCACCATTCATGATGCGCTCGGACGAGGGGAGCGAGGCCCTCCAGGTGCGGGATCTCACGGACACGGCTCTCCGAGCGCTCAGGGTGCTGACGGACCCGTGCCTTCGCTTCGTCACTCAACTCGGGCTGCGGGTTCTCCCATGCGTCCTCCGCCAGGCCCACCATACCCATGTCGGCCAGGGTCGACGCGAAGACGAGCTGGGAGCACTCCGCCGACGGGAGTCCCATCTCGATCCCAAGTCGGTTGGCGAGTACCGCCACCCGAGGGGCGTGGTCGCCGAGATATCCCTTGGCCGATGCCATGACACGCGTCAGGGCCTCCAGAAGTCCTACGTGGAGTGTCCGGCCACCCTTCGCGGCGAGCCGCCGGGCCTCGCCGTCCGTGCCTATCGACTCGCCATCGTCCGCCGGCGATCCACCTTCCCTGGTGTCCATGCTACCAAGCTACCCGCCGGTGCGCCGGAGACGACAGCACTTTCTCTCGCCCGGGCCGGCCCCTTCATCAGTGCGGGGCCATGTCCTCAGCAGGGGCCCTCCCCTCGCGGGTGGCTCGTCCCGTCAGCGGATTCCGCTGGTATCCGGCTGGGCCGCGGCCCTCTCCCGGTCCCGCCGGGCCCTGATGGCCGCCGCCCGCTCCCGCCAGTTCTCCTCGATGAGGAACCGCTGGCTCTGCCGCTCGATCTCGTCGAACTCCCAGAGGCGGTAGTTCACGGCGTCGCGCTTGCCCACGGGCGTGCCGAAGGTGAGAGGCAGGGGCAGCGCCACGTCGCCCAGGTAGATCTTGCCGTCGGCCACGCCCCAGCGCCCGCCGTCACCGTCCCGGAACGTCCAGTCGGTGAGGCGGGCTTCGGCGGCTCCCACGGCGGCCAGCGAGTCGTACCACTCGGCGATCCGACCCGCCAGGAGAAGCTCCTCCCGCTCATCGAGGGTCAGCTCGTAGAACTCGGCGGGGAGCCGGGCCCAGAGCCGGGGATCCTCTAGATTCGGCCGGAGCCGCTCGGCTGCGGTGGGGCCGGGAGGGAGGAGCTCACCCACGAGGGGACCGGGAAGCCGGGGCGGGCGGGCGTCGGCCTCATCGGCCTGGAGCTCGATGAGTTCCTCGGGCTCCTCGGGGGTCTCCAGGGGCTCCTCGTCCAGGTCCACCAGTCGGATGACGTCGATGCCCTGATCGGACTCGGTCTCGGTGGGCACGCGGAACTCCGCCGTATCGGGCTGGAGGACATCGGCGAACGACGTGTACAGCACGATGGCGACCATGTGGGCGGCCACCGAGATTCCGGTGGCGATGAGGCGCACACGCCGCGACCCGAGGCCTCGACTATCCTGCCAGGCCCGGTCCTCCGCTGATGACGCGCCGTCGGGCCGTGAATCCATGCTCACTGCTAAACCGGCCTCGGGGGCCGGTTCCTCCGCGAAGGTGCGCGGTCCGGCGTCAGCCGACCACGTTGCCCAGGCGCCGAGCGGCCTCGGCGAGGCGCTCCTCGTCCACTGTCAGGGCGATCCTGAAGAAGCCCTCCCCACCGGCTCCCAGACTCGCCCCGGGCAGCACGATGACGCCCTCCTGTTCGAGGGCCCGCTCCGCGAACGCCTCCGATGGCTCTCCGCCGGGCACGGGGACCCACAGGTACATGGTGGACTTCGGAGACGTGACGTCGAATCCCGCCGCGGCCAGGGCCTCCACCGCCCGATCGCGTCGACTCTCGAAGACGGCGATGTTGCCCGGCACCCAGTCCTTCCAGCTCTCCAGTGCAGCGGCGCCGGCGGCCTGAATCCCCATGTATTGGCCCGTGTCCATGAAGGTCTTCACCTTCGTGAGGGCCCCGATGATGTCGGCGTTGCCCACCGCCCATCCCAGCCGCCACCCGGTCATGTTGTAGGTCTTGGACAGGGAGTGGAACTCCAGGCCGACCTCCCGGGCTCCGTCGAACTCGAGGACGCTCCGGGGCCGATAACCGTCGAAGCCGAATTCCGAGTACGCGTTGTCGTGAGCCATGATGACGTCGTGCCGGGCGCAGAATTCGATGGCCTCCTCGAAGTACGCGTCCGGTGCGACGGCCGCCGTGGGGTTGTTCGGGTAGTTCAGGTATAGGATGCGCGCCCGCTCCACGATCGTTGCCGGCACGTCATCCAGTGGGATCAGGAAATCGTTCTCCGGACGGAGGGGCACGAGCCACGGCTCCCCGCCGGCCAGCGTCACCGAGCCGAGGTACGCCTGATAGCCGGGGTCCGGGATGATGGCCGCATCACCGGGCTCGATGTAGGCGAAGGGCAAGTGGGCCAGGCCGTCCTTCGACCCGATGAGGGGCAGCACCTCCGTCCAGGGATCGACGTCCACCCCGAAACGAACGTCCATGAAGCGAGCCACCGCTTCGCGGAAGTCGGACAGCCCGCTCTGGAACGCATAGCGGGACAACCGGTTGTCCCTCGCCGCCTCACGTAATCTCTCGACGACTTTCGGCGGGGGATCCAGGGGGGCGTCGCCGGCGCCGAGGTCGATGACATCCACCCCCGCGGCTTCGATCTCTTTGCGCCGCGCCTTCATGGCCGCCAGTGGAAAGGGCGGCAACGAGCGGTACCGCGCGTTGGGGCTGGGCATTAGTCCGAAGCGACCACGGGGTTGGACACCTTCCCCACGCCGTGGACCTCGACCTCCACGGTGTCGCCGGCCACCACGGGCCCGATGCCATCGGGGGTCCCCGTGGCCACCAGGTCTCCGGGCTCCAGCGTCATGATGGCGCTCACGTACTCGATGATGGCCGGGATGTCGTAGGCCATGTCGGACGCCGGAGCGTGCTGCTTGACCTCGCCGTTGACCCGCGTGGTCACACCCAGAGCATCCAGATCCACCCCGGAAACGGGCACGGGTGTGCCCACGGGACAGAAGGTGTCGAACCCCTTGGCCCTCGACCACTGGCTGTCTGTCCGCTGCAAGTCCCGGGCGGTAACGTCGTTCACGGGCACCACCGCCGCGATGTGCGCCCAGGCCTGCGCAGCCGGCACGTTCCTGGCACGCGTCCCGATGACCACACCGATCTCGCCTTCGTAGTGGACCTCCTGCGACTGATCCGGGATGACGATGGGCAGACCGTCAGCCAGGAGCGATGAGGGAGGCTTGAGGAAGATGAGGGGCTCGGATGGAACGTCGCCGCCCATCTCGGCGGCATGCTTGGCGTAGTTCTTACCGACGCAGACGATCTTGCTCGGCTGGATCATGGTCTGGGGCACGCTCGTGGAGGGGGTGGACCCAAATGAGAGAGGCCATCCGAATTTCGTCGGACGGCCTCTGATCTACGCGATGCTGGCGCGGCGCGACAGGCGCGGCGTCAGCTCTCGGACTCGCGGGTGTGGAGAAATGTGCCCACCAGCGCGCCACCGGCGGCGATGGTGAGGATGACGGCGATGACGGTCCACCAGAACCCCAGGTCTTCGAAGCCCGTGGCCCAACCGGCGCTGGCCTTGCGAAGTGCCACGAACGCGAGGCCCAAGTAGGCGACCCCGACTCCCATTCCGATGATTCGCTTCATCGTACGTCTCTGACTCCCCCGAAGTGGACGCGGACGAGACGGTCCGCTCGGCCGTGAATCTAGGGAGGTGGGCGGTGCTGACCAAGGGGTGCCGGCCGAGGCGTCAGGAGTCACCCGGGACCGTTCGCGGCCTGGCGGCCCGACGTCACTCGTAGAACGCTGCCAGACGTTGCTCCACCTCGTGCCACGGACCCTTCACGAGAGGCGCTGGAGGGAGCGAGTCCCGGAGGTACCGTCCATAGCGCTTCGTGAGGATGCGCCGATCGAGAAGCACCACCGCCCCCCTGTCGGTCCGGGACCGGATGAGCCGGCCGAATCCCTGCTTGAGGCGGAGAGCGGCTTGAGGGAGCATGAAGTGCTGGAAGGGGTCGATGCCACGCCGTTCCAACGCCTCCATCCGGGCCTGGGTGATGGGCTCCGTAGGCACGCGGAAGGGGAGCTTCTGGATGAGGAGCCCGCGGAGAGGATCACCGGGCACGTCCACCCCCTCCCAGAACGAAGCGGTACCGAGGAGGATTCCGTTACCCGCCTGGACGAAACGGTCCAGCATGCGGTGTCGATCCTCCTCGCCCTGAACGAAGAGGGGCCACTCCACGTCCAGGCCCGTCTCCCGTACACCTCGGGCGACGGCTCGAAGGGCGCTGTACGAGGTGAAGAGGGCGAAGATGCCACCGTCGGTCATCTCGGCGAAGCGTGTCAGAACGTCGGCCGTGGCCTGGTGGACCGCCGGATCCCTCGCCTCCGCCGAAGGGAGGTCCGTGGGGATGGCCAGCATGGCCTGGCGCCCGAAGTCGAAGGGCGACAGAACGACGCGTTCTTCGACCTCCACCGATTCCTCTTCGAGATCGAGCTCCGGCCCGGTGATCCCCATGCGGCCGCGCAGGAAGTCGAAGCCCTGCCGGGTGGTGAGCGTGGCGGATGTCAGCACGCTGGTGTCCACCTGCGTGAAGAGCGACTCCCGCAGGAGAGCGCCAAGCTCGATGGGTGCGGCGGCGAGGACCAGGTTCGTCCGTTTGCCCTTCCCACGAGACTCCATCCACCGGACGAAGGCGGAAGCCTCGTCACCCGGCGCCAGTACGAGCCGGAGCCCGTGGGCCGCCGCCGCCAGCCGGCGCTCGATGGAGCGGATGTCGAGGATGCGGCCTTCCAGGCTCTCCTGGAGTTCCTCGGAGAGCTCCAGCCGGGCCCGGAGTTCGGCCAACTCGCGTTCGAGCTTTCCCAGACCGCCCAGCGTCGCTTTGAGGCGCTCGGCGATGTCGACGGATTCGGCGGGCTCGCCCCGACCCTCCGGCCCGAGGCGCACCGGGCCTTCGCCGGGCGGCGCCATAGGTTCGAGCCGCTCGAGAAAGCCCTCGACCTCGGCCCTCAGTCGCGACAGCGCTGGACGGACCCGGTTCTCCAACCGCTCGCGGAGGTCCGCGCCGTTCTCGTGGGACCCCACCGCTTCGTGTACCGCGGTGAGGATGCCCCTGCCCCTTCGGTCGAGGCGGGACATGGCCCGGAAGAGGCCGCGTCGCGTGATCTCCACACCCAGATGGGAGGTGGCGGCGTCTTCCACGTTGTGGGCCTCGTCCAGGATGACCTTTGTGTACGCCGGAAGCACCGCCGACTGGGTGTAGTTGTTCGTCGCTCGTCGCACCGCCAGGTCGGTGAACAGAAGGTGGTGATTCACCACCAGGAGCTGGGCCGACGCCGCCCTTCGTCGCGCCTTCTGGTAGAAGCACTGCTGGAAGTGGGGGCAGCGGGCGCGAAGGCAGATGTCGGGATCGCTGCGCACCTCCTCCCAGGTGTCCGAGGACGGTGAGAAGGTCAGATCGGACAGCGATCCGTCTTCGGTGGTGCCGATCCATTCCCGGAGTTCCCGGAGCTCGCCGGAGCGATCTTCTTCGAAGAGGCTGGCCTGGCTCTCCTGGGCCAGCAGCGCCCTCCGAATGGAAATGTAGTTGCCCCGCCCCTTCACGAGTGCCCACTCCACCTCCCCCACCAGCTGCTGGACCAGCGGAAGATCCTTTCCCGCCAGCTGCTCCTGGAGGTTGATGGTGTTCGTGGAGACCACCGTCCGCTCGCCGTTCTCCTGGGCCCAGCGGACCGCCGGAAGGAGGTAGGCCAGCGACTTCCCCGTCCCCGTTCCGGCCTCCACCAGGGCGATCCCGCCGTCGTTGAAGCGCTGGCTCACCGCGGCGAGCATGTCACGCTGTCCCGGCCGGTCCTCATAGCCCGGATAGCGATGCGACAGGGCACCCCCCGGCGCCAGGACCGCGTCCAGAGCCTCGGCATCCAGGAGGACTCGCTCCTTGGCAGCCGGTGGCTCGACGACCACGTACATCGCGGACGCATCGTTGTCGACGATGGCGGTGCCCAGGCCTTGCTCGTAGAGGTGCCCCGCCACGCGCATGTCGGCGTCGGAAGGCTCGAGGCCTCCACTGGGGTGATTGTGGATCATGACACCCCCCTGGGGAGCGCCCTTCGCCGCCACCAGCACCGCCGCGAAGTTGCCGCGTGCCACCGCCCGGGGGTCATGGACCACGCGCTCGGCGTCCACCGCGGCCAGGAAGCACACCTCCCGACCACCCGCGCGCTCGATCTCGGCCCTGATACGCGCCCGGGTGGAGGGAGCCAGCGTCAGGGGCCGGGCCGGCGCCCTCTCCGCCTCCGCTTCGGGTCCGGCGACGTCGTCGTCCTCGTCCCTTCCGTCGAGCCCGTCGAGACCCGCCAGCGCCTCTTTGGGCAGCGTGAGCGGGAATCCCTCGGGAATGTCGGGGCTCAAGTCTTCAGCTTCTGCTTCTTCGCGGCCGGAAAGAGGACGTTGTTGAGGATCAACCGGTATCCGGGCGAGTTGGGATGGAGGGCGAGATCCGTTTGGGGATCACCGATCTGATGCTCGGCGTCTTCCGGATCGTGGCCGCCGAAGTACGTCCACGTTCCCTCCCCCAGGTTGCCATGCACGTATTTGGCCCAGTCTCCCTCCTGGGCGAGGACGATGGTGCCGCCCTTCAGGCGATCCTCGCGAAAGGAGGTGGTGAGCCCATAGAAGTCGGGGAGCACCGACTCGTGGTTCTGGGTGAGCATGGAGGGGACCGGATCGAATTTCGCCGAGAACTCGAAGAGCCGATAGACGCCAAGCTCCTTCCGCCACGGCGTGTTGACCTGGTGGGCATCGATGTCGGAGAAGGAGCTCACCGAGGGCGCCACCTGGACCTGGGCATCGGTGAACGCCATGGCCAGATCCCACCGCATCTTGGACGAAGCGGCGGGATCGGGCGGAGTCCCGTCCGAGTAGGCGGCGGCGATGTCGACGCCTTCGGCGGCCAGGGCCAACTCCAGGGTCTCGGTGGCGGAGCACATGGCGAAGAGGAAGCCCCCGGCCTCCACGTAGTCACGGATGGCGCGGGCCACGTGCTTCTTCAGGGCGGGTACGTCGGCGAAGCCGCCGGCCCGGGCCACCTCCTGGTTGCGGGCGACCTCCTCCTGGAGCCACGGAGCGCCCGAGTAGGTCAGGAAGAACTTGGAGTACTGGCCGGTGAAGTCCTCGTGGTGAAGGTGGATCCACTCGTAGTCCTCGAGATTCTCCTCCAGAACCTGGTCGTCCCAGATGGTCTCGTAGGGGATGTCGGCGTACTCCAGGGCCATGGTCACCGCGTCGTCCCAGGGGGTGGAATTCGGCGGGGTGTAGATCGCGACCTTCGGCGCCCGCTCCAGAGGGACCGTCTCCATGTTCGACGCCTGGACCGTGGCTCGCATGCGAGCCTCCGCCGCCGCGTTCATGGGCTCGACGGTGACGCCTCGGAACGCGGCCTCCCGACGCACGTCCTCACGATCGGGGAGGAGGAAGGAGCCGCCCCGGTAGTTGAGAAGCCATTCGGCCTTCTCCTGCTGCTCCAGCGCCCAGTATGTCAGCCCGTACGCCTTGAGGTGATTCTGCTGCGTCCGGTCCATGGGCACGAGAAGGAACTGGGCCGAGGCCGCCGAGGGGGTGAAGCCCAGGGCTGTCGCCGCGACGAACAGGGCCACGGGGAGCGTGGCGGCGAGGGCCTTTGCGCCGAATCGCGTTCGCATCACTTCCTTCGTTCGGGTCGTCTGCCTCGTGGTACGCCCGGTGCGGTGTTCCACGCTCATCGGTCGCCTCGGCCCCTGAGTCGCTGCAACTCGAGACGGGCGTCGGGCACGACGGCCGCGTTGGGGCGCTTGGCGATCAGATCCTCGAGGAGTCGGATGGCCTCATCCACTCCCCCGTCCAGGCGGGCGTGGTGTCGCGCCAGCTCCAGCGCCGCCTCCGCGCTCTCCACGGAGCCGGGGTGGTCCTCCACGATGCGGGTGCGAATGGCTGCGGCTTCCTCCACGGCGCCACCCCCGGCGGCCAGACGCGCCGCTTCGGCCAGAAGGGGTGCGCGCTCCTCCGCCGGCAGGCTCCCCACCTCAGCCGCCAAGGCCCTGGCGGCACCCGCGGCCTCCCCACGCCGGGCCCGCACGCCCGCCGAGGCCAAGGCTTCGGCCCCTTCCGGCGAGATGCGCCCCAGGAGGCCCGTGAACTGGATCACGCCCGTGGCGTCGGAGGGGGGGAGACCGGTGAGCGCCAGAAGCAGGGCCGTGCGTCCTGCCTCGAGTTCGCCCCGGCCCAGGAGAAGGTAGCCGCGCTCCAGGGAGCTTCGCGGTCCGCTCACCCCTTCCAGAACGGCCTCGGCCCCGGCTTCGTCACCATGGGCGTGGAGGGCAGCCGCGACGGTGGCCACCAGGCCATCCAGTTCCGGAGCGTTCTCGAAGCGCTGTCGGAAGTCGGACAGCAGGCCGGTCAGCCGGTCGGGCTCCGCCCGTCCGCCCTCGAGCTCGATGGCTCTCGCCGTCGCCCGGCGACGGTCCACCGACCGGGGGGAATACGACTCCACCAGGCGCCACTGGGCTTCCAGGGCCGTCGTGGTGTCTCCCGATGCCAGCGCCACGTCGACGATGCGCTGATCGAACTGCCGCCGCTCCGCAGGCGACTGGGCTTCGTCGCCGAGCTCGTCGTAGGCCCACGACGCCAACGCGACCATGCCCTTCTCCCGCGCACGTCGGGCGGCGTCGGCGAGGAACGACGAGCGGGCACGGCCGTCCATGCGCTCGGCCACGTCACGGACCAAAGCGTCGGCCCGCTGGCTGAGGCCCAGGTCCAAGGCCAGGCGGGCGGCGGCGGTGCGTCTCGGAAGCAGATCGGACTCGGCCAACTCCTCCACCACGAGTCGGCCCACCTCCCGACGCCCCTCGGTCAGGTCCGTGAGCCTGCGGGAGATGGCCGCGGTCTGTCCGCCGTCGTCGCCCACGGCCGCCGCCCATTCGGTGGCGCCGCCGGCCCGATCATCGGCGGCCACGAGCAGATCGCCGATCTCGAGGGCGAAGGCGTCGTCCGACCCCAATGCGGTTCGACCGCGACGCAGTACGGCCATCGACTCCTCGGGGCCGAACGCGTCCTGATAGATCCGCGCGATCTCCCGGTACGCCACCGAGCTGCCCGGATCCCGCTCGATCCACGACTCGGCGTGCCGACGCACGGCGTCGAGGGAGTCCACGTCGGTGAAGACGGTGAGCGCCAGGGCATGGATCCCCGGATTGTCGGGGTCGACGGCCAGATACCCTTCGATGGCCGGCAGGAGCTCCACCACCTGTCCCTGGGCCCGGAGGACCCGCTCGAGGGCGAAGACCCCACCCGACGACTCGGGCTTCTCGGCGAGGAGCCTCCGCAGTGCATCCGCGGCTCCCTCGTAGTCTCCCCGGGACTCGCGGGCCGCCGCCTCACGGAGGAGGCGAGCCTCGTTGCTCCGCATCCCGCTCTGGGCGGCGGCGGGAGGCGAGACGAAGGCGATGGCGGCGAGGGCCGATACCGCGAGGAGCAGGCCCCTGGCGGAGGAAGCGCCCCTCACGATCCGCCTCCCGGGGGTCTCGCCCGGTTCAGCCGTTCGAAGTAGTCAAGGACCAACTGCCTGACGGCGGGGCTCAGTCGTTGGAGCTGTTCGCCGTCGGGCACCTCGTAGGGCATCACGCCCAGCTGCTCACCGGTGAGGGACAGGATGGCGCCCCGCTCGAACTCCCCGGGCACCTCCGACTCGCGCTCCTCGGAGAACTCCTCTCGCTCCAGGGAGCGACCGGCATCCAGGAGTCGGTGGAAGAGACGCTCCTGGCGTTGGACCATCTCCGGCGTCAGCCGACCCTGCTCCAGTTCCTGGGCCAACATGGCGGCCTCCTGGGCGAGCTGCTGGAGGTCGCCCAGGGACTGCTCCGAACCGGGCTCGTCGGCGAGATCGCCGAGATCGCTGGCCACCGACTGCTGTCCCTCCGACATCTGCTCCAGCTGCTGGGACATGGCCTGCTCACCGAGCTGCATCGGCATGAGCTGGGTGCTCTGATTCATGAGGTCACCCTGCTGCTGGGCGAGCTGCTCGAGCTGCTGCGCCACCTCTTCCCCGCTCTGCCCCTGCCCCTGCTGCCCCATCTGTTGGGCCCCGGCGATGGACATCAGCGCAAGCTGATTCAGGTCGGCGATGGCCTGTTCGGCCTGGGCCGACGGCGACGGGGTGGCCCCGCGACGCCCCTCCATGGCCTGGATGGTGTTCTGCAGAGACTCCATGGCCAGCCCCATCTGGGCCGAGATCTCGGGGTTGGCTCCCATCTGGCCCTCGGTGGCCATTTGAAGGTTCTGGGCGATGTTCTCCACGCCCTGAAGCAACGACTGCTCCTGAGCGCGCATCTGGGACATCTCTTCCTGACCGGCGCTCTGCATCTGTTCGCGGATCTCGGCCTGTCGACGCGCCAGTGAGAGAGCGTCGTCGGCGGTCCGCATGAGGGCCTCCTGCTGCGCTTCCATCTGCTGCTGGGCCATCTCCTGCATGGCTTCCTGCATCTCCTGGGCCGCCTGCTGCATCTGATCGGCCGCCTCCTGCGCCTCGGCCCCCGCCTGCTGGCTCTCCCCCTGCTGGGCCTGCTGCTGGGCTTGCTGCATCTGCTGCCGGGCTTCGGAGGCGCTCTCCCGAGCCTGTTCCACGCCCTCGGCCGCGTCCATCTCGCCCATCTCGGCAAGGCGCTCCTGGAGGGCCTCCATGCTCTCCTCGAGTCGCTCGGCCTGGTCGGCGAGATCCTGCTGTTGCTGTGCCCGTAGCTCCGGCTGATCGGCCTCGGCCATGGCATCGGCGAGGGCTTGTTCCTGCCGTGCCAGTTCCTCGGCCTCACTCGTCGTGGCCCTGAAGTCCTGCTCGAGGGCCGCGCGCTTGAACCGTTCCAGCGCCTCTTCCAGCCGTTCCCGGAAGTTCTCTTGCTCGCCGGCCATGTTTTCCAGCGACTCGTTCGCCTGCTGGAGATCGTCCTGATCCAGGGCCTCGGCCAGCTCGTCCATGCGCTGCTGGAGGTCGTCGCCGGTCATCTGGCTCAGCATCTCCTGCAGTTCCTCGAGCTGACGTCGGAGCTCGGGGTCGGCCTGGCCGGCCTCCTCCATCATCCGCTCCAACGCCTCCATCTCCGAGCGCAGCGAATCCACGTTCTCCGACATGGCGGCCTGCTCCTCCAGGGAGCGGGCCAGCTCCTCGCGCTCCTCGAAGTCGGCCTGGGCCTGCTCGGCGCCCTGCTCCTCACCGCGGCGGGTGGCCGACTCCATGGCCTGGTCGCGGTTCTCCGCCGCCTGGCGCTCGGCCTCGGCGGCGAGTTCCTGCAGCCGCTCTGCGACCCCTTCGAAGGCGTCCTCGGCCTCCCGGCGCAGCTCCGCGGCCTCGGGCATCCGCAGGACGTACTCCTCGGAGACCGAGGCCTGGGCCCCGGGGCCGTTGTCCACCGCCCGGGCGAAGTAACGGACGGTATCGCCCGGCAGAAGACCCCACGTCCGAAGGTCCAGCAGAGGACGCGCCAGGATCGCCCGCTGCCCTCCCACGTCGAAGCCCTGCTCCACCGGTTCCCGTCGCTCACCGAAGGACGTCACGCGGTACGCCACCAGCTCCACCCGGCGGAGGCCGTAATCGTCACCGGCTTCCACCACGAGTGGCTGCCGGAGGTTCAGGGGCATGACGGTGTCGCGACCGGGAGACGGGATCCGGATGATGGGCGCAGCGTCGGCCACCAGCGTCACCTCCAAGGGCTCCGGCTGGATCTCGGCGCCCCCGCCGGCCTCGTCACGGAAATCCCAGTCCACCACGCGGGAACGGCGGGGAGTCCAGCGCGCCGCGAAGCTGCGGTCATCGACGTCGAACGCCACCACCTCGGCGCCCAGCGAGTCCCGGAGGGTCACCGACGACAGCGGTCGACTGGTGGTGCCCTCGAAGCGGACCGTGGTCCCGGCCGGTAGCCGGAGTGGAGGCGGATCGCCGCGGTACTCGTCAGCGGGCAGCCCCGTATGGGGCGGATACACGATGCTGAGCACGAGATCGCTCACGAAGAGCGGGTCTACCGGGGTGATGACGAACGTCGGCGTCTCATTGCCTTCGATATCGCGAATCCGGTACTCGGTGGTGGCCGAGATCGTGCGGAACGTGTGACGGGCGCGACCGTTTTCCACCGCGAGACGTTCGGTGCGGGCAATGTCGCCGGCCGCCTGGTAGGCGAGGTCGACGTAGTCGCGTGCCGCTGCCGACACTTCCAGAGCCACATCGGTGCCGCGCTGGACCTCCACCGTGCCCGGAACGACCACCATGGCTGGAAGGACGGGATCCACCATGGTCGCCACCGGCGAGGTGAGGCCGGCGAGAGCGTGGGCAGTTCGGGTCGGCGACAGCGCCGTCAGACTCCCCAGGATGACGACCAGGCCCCCCACGGCGACGAGGCCCTTCTTCGTCCACGCCGCCACCGTCTCGCCCAGCTGCCCCGACAGGTCACCCTCGCCCCGACCCTCCAGGTCCCGGAGGACACCGAGAATGGCGCGCTGGCTCAGCGAGGCCGAGACACCCGCCGGTGTCGTCCGCGTCAACTCCAGGGCGCCCCGGAGGACGCCGGACCGAGCACCGGTGGCCCGTTCCATGGCCGCGGCGACACGTCGTTCCGTGAGCCATCGGCGGGACAGGGCTCCCAGGCCGAGGAAGGCGGCGACGACACCGAGGAGCCCGATGAAGTCGAGAATGGCGGGGACGTCGCTTCCCTGGCGCCACCCCTCGGCACCCACGAGCAACCAGGCGACCAGGACGAGAAAGACGACCAGGGCTCCGACCCAGAGGACCGCAGCCACCCGGGCCCGGCCCCTCAGATGCTCCCGGACGGATTCGACCCTCGCTTCCAGCTGGCGGCTCGACGGGCTCACGCCACCCCCTTCACGAAGCCACCTGTCCCAGGGCGAAGAGGAAGAGGTTCACACCCATCCGCAGCGCGTCCTCCCTTGTCTGTGGCGGATCTTCGTGGACAGCCTCGTCCTCCCAACCGTCTCCCAGGTCCGACTCGTACGAGTAGAAGACCACCATGCGACCCTCCACGAAGATCCCGAACGCCTGAGGCGGGTTGCCGTCGTGCTCGTGGATCTTGGGCAGGCCGTCGGAGAAGTCGTAGAAGGTGTGGAAGACCGGATGGTTCGCCGGGATCTCCACGAGTTCGGCGTCAGGGAAGATCTCCGCCATCTCCTCCCGGAACGACTCGTCCAGCCCGTAGTTGTCGTCGGCGTGGAGGAAGCCACCGGCGAGGAGGTAGTCCCGGAGCGCCGACCGCTCCGTGGGGGTGAACGCCACGTTCCCGTGCCCTGTCATGTAGAGGTAGGGATAGTCGCGCAGCGCCGGGTCCAGAGCCGTCACCGTCGCCTCCCGCCGGGACACCGGGATGCCGGCGCGCTCACGGACGGCCGCCAGGAGATTGGGAAGGGACGAGGGGTTGGCGTACCAGTCGCCTCCGCCGTCGTATTGCAGGCGGGCGATGGTGATGGAGTCGGACACCGGCTGGGACGCCGCGACGTCGGCGTCGATGCCGACGCCCGCCACGGCGGTGATCGCCGCCAGAATGCCCCACGTTGCCCGGATCATGCCTGCCTTCTAGCTCCCCTCGAGGTCGTGCACGATACGGTAAGCGTCGTTGCGCGCCAGGTCGAGCCGGGCCGCGACCTCCTTGGCCACCGTCGAGGGACGCATGCCGTCGTCCAGCATCTCGCGTGCGAGTCCTTCCGCCTCCGCTTCCACGTCCACCCCTTCCGCGTCGGGGTCCCGGGGACCCACGACCACCGTGACCTCGCCTTTGGGGGGGCGCTTCTCGTAATAGGCGGCCACCTCCGGGAGGGTTCCTCGTACGAATTCCTCATGGAGTTTCGTGAGCTCCCGGGCCACGGCCACGGGGCGCTCCGGCCCGCACAGCTCCTCCAGGTCGGACAGGAGCCGGACCAGGCGGTTGGGGGACTCGAAGAGGACCGTGGTCTCATCGGCGGAGGCGACCCGGTGGAGATCGTCCTGGCGATGCCTGCCCTTCCTCGCCAGGAAGCCGAGGAAGGTGAAGCGGTGGGCGGGCAGCCCCGAAGCCACCAGGGCGGCGAGCACCGCGCTGGGACCCGGGATGGGGACCACATCGTGGCCTGCGTCCGCCACGGCGGACACCACCCTCCCTCCCGGGTCGGAAACCAGGGGAGTCCCGGCGTCGGTGACCAGAGCGAGCGTCTCCCCGGCGTCCAGCCAGCCCACGATAGCGTCGATGCGCTCCGCCTCGTTGTGGGCGTGGAGAGACACCAGGGGCGTCGTGGCGCCGACCCGGTCGGTGAGGATCCGGGTCCGGCGGGTATCCTCGGCCAGGATCCGATTCACCGCCTTCAACGTTTCGGTCGCGCGGGCCGATACGTCGTCGAGGTTGCCGATGGGGGTGCTGACGAGGAAGAGCGTGGACACGAGGCGCTGGAACGAGGATGGGGCCCGGAGGCGAGTCGCCCCCGAGCCCCGTCAGATCACAGGTACTGCTTCACCTTGTCTTCGTACATGGCCCGGGGACCGGCCCCGACCACCTGGTCCACCAGTTCTCCGTCCTTGAAAAAGAGAACTGCGGGAATCGAGCGAACCGAGAAGCGGACGGCCGTCTGCTGGTTCTCGTCCACGTCGAGCTTGCCCACCTTCAGGCCCTTGTCCTTGTACTCGTCGGCAATCTCGTCGACCGCGGGTGCGATCATGCGGCACGGGCCACACCACTCGGCCCAGAAGTCGATCATATACAATCCTTCGCCGGACTCGACCTCGTCGGCGAAGTTGTCGTCGGTGATCTCGTTGATTACGTCGCTTGCCATCGGGTGTCTCCCTAGTAGCGTGTTCGCGACCCACCCCTCGAACTCGGCGCAGGCCCTTCATGATGATGTATTCTCCGTCGGCTGATCGGCCCTTCCATCACGTGGCCGTCGCCGTGCACTCCATCGCAGAGAGTCGTGCTCTCTACGAACTCCTGACCGGGGACGTCTGTTCCCCCGTGGAGACCCTCGAATCCCAGGGGGTGAAGGTCGCCTTCGTCGGGCAGGTCGAACTCCTCGAGCCCCTCTCCGCAGATACCACCGTCGGCCGTTTCCTGGCCAGCCGGGGCCCGGGCCTCCATCACGTCGCCTTCGCCGTCACGGACATCCACGCCGAACTCCGACGGCTGGAAACGGCAGGCCTCCGCCTCGTGGACCGTGAACCCCGCAAGGGCGCAAAAGGTCACCTCGTGGCGTTCCTCCACCCCAAGTCCACCGACGGGGTCCTCGTAGAGCTGGTCCAACACCAGGATTGAGGGGCGCGGCCGCCTCAGCGGGCCGCCATCACGCGTTCGAGATCCACGCGCTGGACCAGCCAGCGACCCTCTCCGGTACGTACGACCTCGAAGGGGACGGCCTGCACGTTGACGCCCTGGACGGTGGTCATGTTCACCGTCACCTGCGTGGTCGGTGCCTGTCGTCCCGCCACCCTGCGCTCGTCCACGATCCGGTAGTCCCGATGCTGGAGAATCGAGGCGATGGCGTCCATGCGGATCTCCACCTCCTGGCGGTTCACGCACGACGAGCCACCGAACCAGGACCCGATCTTCTTGAACATGCAGCCGAAGGTGCTCCCCGTCTCCATGGCTGAACCGTCGTGGGTGCCGAAGAGGCGTCCCATGGCCTCCACGTCCCTCTGGTTGGCGGCCTGCAGGAAACGCTCCACGGAAAGCTGAGCGCCTACGGCCGCCGCGGGTGTCTCGACGACGTACCGCGTACAGGCGGAAGGGACCGCGAGGGCGAGGGCGAGCAATCCGACTTTGGAGATTCCACGCATCGTCGAGGGTCCTCTCTGACCGTTGGTTGGCGTTGTAGGAATGTCTAGAAATCGTCCGGCCAGTGAAAGGTTCTTCTTCGGGAGACCTACGGGTCACCGGAGCCGGCGGGCGCACTCACGACTCCACCGACGCCGGCGGCTCGTTCGACTCCACTGACGACGCGGGCTCCTGCGGCGCCAGTGCCGCCGGCGGCCTGATCTCGAAGCCCAGGGTCGTACCGTCTTCACCGACATCGACCCCCACGGTCGTTCCCTCCGCCACCTCCTCGTCGAGAAGGAGCATGGCCAGAGGGTCCTGCAGGTGCCGTTGAATGGCCCGCTTCAGGGGACGGGCGCCGAATACGGGATCGAAGCCGGCCTCGGCCAGGTAGGCCTTCGCCGCTTCGGAGACATCCAGCGTGATGCCAGCCTCCACCGCCAGCGCCTGCACCCGCCCGAGTTGGATCTCGACGATCTGCCTCAGCTGCTCCTGATCCAGGGGCCGGAAGACCACCAGGTCGTCGACCCGGTTCAGAAACTCCGGGCGGAAGTACTGATGGAGCTGACCGCGAACCCGGTCCTCCACTTCGTCCCAACGCCCCTCGGCACCGGCCTCCAGGATCTCCTGACTGCCGATGTTCGACGTCATGAGGATGACCACGTTGCGGAAGTCCACGGTCCGCCCCTGCGCGTCCGTGAGCCGCCCGTCGTCGAGGATCTGCAGGAGGACGTTGAACACCTCCGGGTGGGCCTTCTCGATTTCGTCGAAGAGGACCACCGCGTGGGGCCGTCGGCGAACCGCCTCCGTCAGCTGGCCGCCCTCGTCGTATCCGACGTAGCCCGGAGGCGCCCCGATGAGGCGCGCCACCGCATGCTTCTCCATGTACTCGGACATGTCGATACGCACGAGAGCTCGCTCGTCGTCGAAGATGAACTCGGCGAGCGCTTTGGCCGTCTCCGTCTTCCCCACCCCGGTGGGTCCCAGGAAGATGAACGAGCCCACGGGCCGGTTGGGGTCCTGCAGACCGGCGCGAGACCGACGTACGGCGTTGGACACGGCGGTGATGGCCTCGTCCTGGCCGATGACCCGCTGGCCCAGGTGCTCTTCGAGATGGGTGAGGCGCTGGCGCTCCGACTCCAGCAGTCGGCTCACCGGAATGCCCGTCCACTCACCCACGACGTGGGCGATGTCGTCGGCCTCCACCTCCTCCTTGAGGTACTTCTTGTCCTTCTGGAGTTCCTCCAGTCGGGCGGCCAGGGCCTCGATCTCCTCTTCGGCCTTGGGCACCTCCCCGTAGTTGATCTCGGCGGCGCGGTTCAGTTCACCGGTGCGTGTGGCCCGGTCGGCCTCCAGCCTCAGCTCTTCCACCTTCGTCCGGAGGGTCTGGATCTTCTCGATGATGTCCTTCTCGGCCTGCCAACGGGCCTTCATCCCCTGGCTCTCTTCACGGAGCTCGGCGAGTTCGGCCTCGATAGCGTCGCGCCGGTCCTCGGCGGACCGGTCGGTCTCCTTGACCAACGCCTGGCGCTCGATCTCGAGCTGGACGATGCGCCGTTCCACCTCGTCGATCTCCTGGGGCAGCGAGTCGATCTCGATGCGGAGTCGGCTGGCGGCCTCGTCGATGAGGTCGATGGCCTTGTCGGGCAGGAAGCGACCGCCGATGTAGCGATCCGAGAGCTTCGCCGCGGCGATGACCGCGTCGTCGGTGATGCGCACGCCGTGGTGCACCTCGTAGCGCTCCTTCAGGCCACGCAGGATGGCCACCGCGTCCTCCACCGAGGGAGGCGCCACGTACACCGGCTGGAAGCGCCGCTCCAGAGCGGGGTCCTTCTCGATGTGCTTCCGGTATTCGTCGAGCGTCGTCGCCCCCACCGTGCGGAGTTCGCCACGGGCGAGGGCCGGCTTGAGCATGTTCCCGGCGTCCACCGCGCCCTCCGCCGCTCCCGCCCCGACGATGGTGTGCATCTCGTCGATGAAGATCACGTAGCGGCCGTCGGCCTCGGTGATCTCCTTGAGGACGGCCTTCATGCGCTCCTCGAACTCGCCCCGGTACTTGGCGCCGGCCAGCATGGCGCTGATGTCGAGCTGGAGGAGCTTCTTGTCGGCCAGGGACGTGGGGATGTCCCCTTCGACCATCCGCTGTGCGAGGCCTTCGACGATGGCCGTCTTCCCCACCCCGGGCTCACCGATGAGCACCGGGTTGTTCTTGGTTCGGCGCGCCAGAACCTTGATGACACGCCGGATCTCCTCGTCCCGTCCGATGACCGGATCGAGCTTTCCCTGACGGGCCAATTCGGTGAGGTCGCGGGAATAGCGCTCCAACGCCCGGTAGCTGTCCTCGGGCGTCTGGTCGGTGACGCGGTGGGAGCCACGCAGCGCCTCCGTGGCCACGCGGACCTCAGAAAGCGTGGCACCGGCGTCACGGAGGATCCGTCCGGCGTCGTTCTTTTCGCCGGTGAGACCCATGAGCAGGTGTTCGGTGGAGACGAAGTCGTCTCCCAACTCCTTGGCGACATCCTGGGCGCCATCCAGCGCCTTCCGGAGGTCGCGGGAGAGATTCGCATCCGCACCGCCCTCCACCCGGGCCATCCGATCCAGGGCCTCCAGGGCCCGGGAGCGGACCAGGTCCACCGGCACCTCCAGCTTCTGGAGGATGGGCACGACGATGCCCTCCTCCTGGTTCAGGAGGGCGTCGAGGAGGTGCACTCCGTGGATCTCCGGGTTGCCCCTGGTCCGGGCATCGGAGGCCGCCTTCTGGAGGGCTTCCGCCGCTTTGACGGTGAGTTTGTCGGCACTGAGCATATTCTGGCGTGTTGTTTTGGTGGATCGCCGTCGAGGGCTGCCACTAAGGCAGACTCTTCATGTTCGTACGTGTATAAGAGACAAGTTCCGGGCCACGCTTGCGCGCCCCGGCCCCTCGCACTTACAATCTAAATATTCACTTTGTAAGTACGGGAGGCGGACGTGGGGAAGACGGATCATCTCGGAGAGTTCGAACAGCTGGCCCTCCTCGCCGTCCTACGGCTCGGGGAGAACGCATACGGGGCCCCCATCCAGGCCGAACTCGAGCGTACCGCCGGGCGTGAGGCCTCGGTGAGCACCATCTACATCACGCTCACGCGGCTGGAGGAGAAGGGCCTCGTCCACTCCTGGAAGGGACCGCCCACCGACGAGCGAGGCGGGAAGGCCCGCCGCTTCTTCCGGGTGGAGCCCGAAGGCCTGGTGGCGCTGAACGAGTCGCGGAGCCGACTCCTTTCCATGTGGGATGGCCTGGAATCCGAACTGGAGGGGATCGGTGGCGAGTAGCACGACGCTGCCCTCCGCGGCCCGCTTGGTGCTTCGCCTGCTCGTCTCCTCCGACGTCCGTGAGGAGGTCGAGGGCGATTTGGCGGAGCGGTACTCCGAGATCCGGGAGGAGAACGGCCTGCCCGCCGCTGCGCGATGGCTTCTTTGGCAGCTTCTCGCGCTTCGCCCCGGGACGCTTCGTCGCCCGGTCGGCTCTCGCCCCGACTCCGTGACCGGAACCGCCTCCGCGACAGGAGGTCTGGGAGGCGATCTCCGTCTAGGCCTGAGAGCCCTCCGGCTGAGACCGGGCCCCTCGCTGGTCGTCATCGCCACCGTGGCCCTCTCGGTGGGTGCCACGACATCGGTCTTCAGTGTCGTCGACGGGGTGCTCCTCAGACCCCTGCCCTATCCCGAAGCCGATCGGCTCGTTCGGGTCTGGCAGACGAAAGAGAGCTGGTTCGACTCGCCGAACGCTCAACTACAGGCCTTCGCCAACCGATTCCCCCTTTCCGTGCCCACGTTCCAGGACTGGACGCGGGCCGACATCGGTTTCACCTCCCTCGGAGCCTACCGACACGCTCAGTACGTCCATCGGGGGGCCGACGGCTCCGAGGTCTTGAGCGGACAAGGCGTCACGTCGGGCTTCTTCGAAACACTGGGGATCGAACCGGTCCTCGGGCGCACCCTCCAGCCCGAAGACGATGCCATCGGTGCGCCGCCGGTGGCCGTCCTCGCCGAGGGGTGGTGGCAGAGCCGTTTCGGAGGAGACCCCGGCGTCCTCGGCACGAGCCTGTCCCTCGACGGCATCACCCACACCGTCGTGGGCGTGGTGCCGAGTTCTATCCAGGGGCCGGAGGCGGGGGTCCTCGTCTGGACACAACTGAGCGAGGAAGAAAAGCAGGACGAACGCGGCTCCCAGTACCTGTCCGTCGTGGCCCGACTCGACGGCGGCGTTTCCATGGACTTGGCCACACAGCGTCTCGCCACCGTGCAGGACGGCCTCCGGGAGGCCTACCCCGACGATCAGGGAGACGTCGGAGCCCGTATGGAGGGCCTGATGGACTCCATCGTGGGAGACGTTCGATCGACGCTCTGGTTCTTGCTGGGTGCGGTGGGACTCGTCCTCGTCGTGGCAACGCTCAACATCGCCAACATCCTCACCGTGTCGGGGCTTCAAAGGCGCCGTGAGATGGCGGTCCGGTCGGCCCTGGGCGCCGGGTCGGGACGCCTCATGAGAGGCCTCTTCGTGGAGAGTGCCGTCCTCGCGTCGGCGGGAGGGCTTGCGGGTGTCTGCCTCGCCCTGGTCAGCCTCCCCGTACTCGTGCGATTGATACCCTCGTCGGTCCCGAGGTACGAGTTGATCGGCGTCCGCCCGTCCGTGCTCGCCTTCGGCCTCGGCGTCACGGCGCTGACCACCCTCATCGTCGGAACGTTTCCCGCTCTCCAGGCCGCCGCGGCGCGCCCCATGGAGATGATGCGCGGGTCCGCCCGCGGCTCCACGGATTCCCGGGGAGGCCGTCGCATCCGATCCGGGATCGTCGTGGCCGAGGTCTCGTTGGCCTTCGTGCTACTCGTCGCCGCAGGGCTCCTCGGCAACAGCTTTGCCCGACTCTGGAACGTGGACCGGGGCTTCGAGGCGGAAGGCCTCGTCCTGCTCTCGGCCGAGCCCGATCCCGCGGAGTACCCGGAACCGGAGGACCGTCGCCGGTTCTCGCGGGAGCTCCGGGACCGCCTCGAAGCCATCCCCGGGGTCGAGGTCTCGGCCACCAGCCAGGTGCCTCTCTCGGGATCCTCTTCGACGACGACGTACTACCTGGAACGAGAAGGGGGTGAAGACGAGGAGATGAGTGTCCTCATTTCCGTCGGCCTGGAGAACTACCTGGACGTCATGAAGATCCCGGTGGTCGAGGGTCGCCGCTTCACCCTCGCCGACGACGAGGACGCACCCCTCGTGGGCATCGTGAACCAGGCCATGGTGGACGCAGCCTGGCCGGGTGAGTCGGCGCTGGGCAAGCGGCTCCGCTCTCGTGAGGATTGGCCATGGGTGGAGGTCGTGGGCGTCACGGCGAACGTCCGCCATCTAGGGCTGGCCCAGGACGTGGAGCCCAAGCTGTATCTTCCCGCCGCCCAGTCCAGACGGTCCACCGACGACTGGGTCCTCCGGGCCCAGGGCGACCTTCAGGGCGTCATCGGTCTGGCCCGCGACGCCGTCTCGGCTCAGTCACCGGCGACGCCGGTTCGCAACGCCTCCGTCCTCGAAGAGACCATCCATCGTTCCGTCGCCGTCTACCGCTTCCGCACCTACTTCATGGTGGGGTTGGCGGGGCTGGCCGGCCTCCTCGCCCTCCTCGGCGTCTACGGTGTGGTCACCTTCTCCGTCGCTCAACGCTCCCGGGAGATCGGGGTCCGAATGGCCCTTGGCGCAGATGCAGACGGAGTTCTCCGGTCCGTGTTGGGCTCGGGGGTCCGGCTCGCCCTGGCGGGGGTCGCCGGTGGGCTCATCGTCGCCTGGCCCACGATGGCGGTTATCGCCGACTTCCTCTACGGCATCGAACCCACGGACCCGGCGACGTTCGCCGCCATCGCCCTCGGTGTGACCGCCGTGAGCGCTCTGGCGGCTTACCTGCCCGCCCGGAGAGCAGCCACAGTGGACCCGGTGACCGTGCTCAACTCCGAATGAGCGTCATCGACACCGGGTGATCGTCCCTCGACCCCCGGTGATCGTACCCCGACCGCCCCACCGTGACGTGGGGAGAGCGGTCTAGCTGCCTGCCCGCTCTCCCACCACCAGTTTCAGCCGCGTCCCGGCACTGAGGACCGCTCCGGGCTGCGTCCGGTTCAGCCGGGCGAGGACATCCACGTCCACCGGCTGCGGGTTCTGCTGCACGTAGCTGTTGAGGGACATCGCCTGGCTGACCGTCACGATGTCCAGGCGCTGGGGCTGGACGTTCAGGACCTGCGCGTCGGTGACCGGTGCGAAGCTGGAGATGGTGGAACCGACGGAGGTGGCCCTCTGGGGCCAGTCGGTGGCGGACGCGTAGCCCAGGATGCGGTAGACGTTGCCATCGTAGTCGAGGAACGCCACCTCACCCCGAAGCTGACCATCTTCGGTGGCGACCTCGAAGTTCGCTCGCACCAACGGGACCCCCCCGGCCGAGCCGCGGCTCACGCCGCTTCCGCTGATCCCTTCGCCGGACAGGAAAGCGTCCATGGCGGCATCGGCGGAGGCCGCGTCCGTGGCCAGCGTCAGCGTGGCAACCGCGTCCTCCTGGGGTGAGACCGCCGCCACCATGCTGGTTTGATTCATCGTCTGCCAGCCGGCCGGGAACGTGAGCTCGAAGGCCAGGTCCGGGTGAAGGAATCGTGAGCCCTCGAAGTAGCCGTTGCGGGGGTTGGGGCCGTACACCATCCCGTCGATCATGTCGAGGTAACGGTCACGGCCTACCGTCCCCTCTCGGGAGACGCCCGTCGCCACGATCTCGTCGCGGATCTGGTCCTCCCGGTTCTCGGGATACGGATGCGTCAGCTGCCACTCCGGTGCCCGCCCGCCCTCGGCACTCCCGCTCACCGTGGCGAGCATCTCGAACACCCCGACGAGCTCGTCGACGTCGTAGCCGGTCTGGCTCATGTACCGGACGCCCAGACGGTCCGACTGGAGTTCGTCGTCTCGTGAGTACGAGAGGTTCATGAGCTGGAGCCCCGCGGCGGCGACCCCTCCGTATTCCCGGAACCTCTCGGAGGCGATCATGCCACCGACCAAGGCGACCTGCTGGAGCTGCTGGCGGCTCATCTGGCTGGCCGAATGTCGGGCGGTCACATGGCCGATCTCGTGGCCCAGCACTCCGGCGAGCTCGGCCTCGGTGTTGAAGTGCGCGAGGATGCCGCGGGTGACGTAGATGAAGCCACCGGGGAGCGCGAAGGCGTTCACCACCGGTTCATCTACGACCTTGAAGGACCAGGGCAGGTCCGGGCGCTCGGAAACCCGGGCCATGCGCTGGCCGATGTCGGAGACGTACTCCTGAAGCTCCGGGTCATCCACCAGGCCATACGCGGCCACTACCTGGGGGTCGGACTCCCGACCCATCTGGATCTCCTGGGACTCGCTCACGAGCATGAACTCGCGGCGGCCCGTCGCCGGATTGACGGCGCAGCCGATGGTGACGGCGAGAAGAAGGAAGGCGACGATCTGGCGCATCTTCATCAAAGATCCTCGTGTTCTACCGACGTTGGTGCGGCTCGTTCGCGGACAGTCGAATGCAATTCGCGTTCCTGGCGCAGGAACCCGGACCCCTCGGAGCCGAAGGGGATACCATAGCACAGTCAGCGCTTTTCACCCTTCGACAGCCGCCCCGTTCCCTCGCCTCCATGAAGCCGACGCTACCGAAGCCCTGGCCCGCCCTCGTCGCCGCGGCCGCCCTGGCCGGCTGTGGCCCGTCGACCCCCGCGGGTCTCATCGAAGAAGAGACCTTTGTGGAGGCCTACGTGGAACTCCGCATCGCGGCTTTGGACACGGACAGCTCCCGGATCGCCGAAGCCGACCGTGAGGCGATTCTGGCGGCGAAGGGCATCACCGAGGAAGACCTCCTCGAGTTCGTCCGGGCCCACTCCGCCAACCTCGAGTACATGCGCGAAGTCTGGAACGAGGTGGAGCTTCGCATGGATCGTTCGCCGGAGGTCGCGGACGAGGGCTAGGCACTCTGCTTCCGGCCCAGTCGTCCCGTGGCGTGACGCTCCCCGGGGAGCACATCGTATCGCCCCACCGCTCCCCGGGTGATATCGTCCTGGATCGACTTCGGATCCAGGAGGCTCAGTGACGTTTCAGCGTGTCTTCAGTGGCGCGAAGTGGGAGGAGCATGTCGGCTACTGCCGCGCCCTCCGCACCGGGGATCGCATCTTCGTAACGGGTACCGCGCCGGTGAACCCTGACGGAACGGTTCACGAACCCGGAGACGGATACGCGCAGGCACGCCGCTGCTTCGAGATCATGCTGGAGGCCCTGGCCAAGCTCGAGGCCGGTCCCGAGCACGTCACCAGGACGCGAATGTTCGTCACCGACATCGAGCGGTGGTCGGAGTACGGACAGGCGCATCAAGAGGTCTTCGGCGAGCATCCGCCCACGACGACCATGGTCGAGGTCCGCCGGCTCATCCATCCGGACATGCTCATCGAGGTCGAGGCCGACGCGGTGGTGTCGTCCTGATGTCTGCCCCTGGGTCGCGTGTTGGCCGGGCGGGTCGTGGACTCCCTCCTCGGGAGGGGCTTCGCCGCGGGCTGTTGTGGGGGCTGCCGGGTGTTACTGGCTTGCCGCCTGGTGCGTTCAGATGCCTGCGAAGAGTAGATGGCCCGATCCTCGCGCGGAGGGACCCCACGACCCGCCCGCTCTGAGCGGGTACGGGGCTGAGGTCAGGCCAGTCGCGCGGGCGGGCCGACGAGAAGGCTGTCGTGGGATTCGTAGAATCGAGCGCTACCTCAGTGCCGGGCCCGCCATTCCTGCGTTCTGGAGTTCACGGTTGCGATCCACGCCCCCCTCGCGGGGGGCGACTCCAGGTTGCGCAACTGGCGTAACCTCTAAACGGGTCGCGATCCACGCCCCCCTCGCGGGGGCGACACGGTCAACACGAATTGGGTGTGGCACTACGTCCAGTTGCGATCCACGCCCCCCTCGCGGGGGGCGACTGAGCGGCGAGGACGGATACGCCGCGACCAACGAGTTGCGATCCACGCCCCCCTCGCGGGGGGCGACCGCCGGGCGACAAGGTCGCGCTCCGGCTCTACCGGTTGCGATCCACGCCCCCCTCGCGGGGGGCGACTCCCACACGTACCGCCACGTCACCGACATAGCAGTTGCGATCCACGCCCCCTCGCGGGGGGCGACACAGGAGGTAGGCGTACTCGAGACTCGCGTTCAGGTTGCGATCCACGCCCCCCTCGCGGGGGGCGACGGCTTTGCTGTGCCCACCAACATCCTTGCG
>JAYMFU010082079.1:0-10497 GCA_036784835.1 Phaeophila floridearum
CGGAGAGTCCACCCTTGGGCGTGCTTTTGGCCGGTTGGGCTACCTTGAGCGAATGCTGCTTGGGCAGGGCACCCTAGTGGAGATCTCCGTAGGGAAGAGTGTCTTGGGCAAGGGGAAGCGGTAGGGGGACTCTATTTAGCTTCCTAATCTGAAAGGGTATGCTGGGCAGGCTGGGGGGTGTACGTGACGCCTATAGGGGCACCTTCCTTCTTGACCTATAACCAACGACGCGTGTGCACAAGGAACATCTTTGAACCCATGACCAAACTATTGACTTAGCCCTAGCAGAGTGAAACCCTGGCCAAGCTCGTTTTATTTGATATTTCTTCCGTGTTTACTTTTCAGGTCCTCTTTATCTTCAAACTGTCTGTTGGTCAAGTCCGTCACAACGGACACCTTGCTCAAGGAGCAACCCATTCCCAAAACAGTGACAAATCGAGGAAGCGAACACCCCACTCCCTTGGGTTCGACCCGAAGCTTACCACTAGCGGAACCTAGTGAGGAGAGTCGGAAAATTACAAATTTATCTTGGCGGTCAGCGTTGCTCAAGCAACGACTTCAAAACCCCGAGTTGCGCGCCCCGCCAGATTGGCGCCGTTGCCGGGGAGTGGCGCGATTCCAGTTCGTCTCCTCACAAACTATAACCCTGAGGCTTGTTTCTTCTTGTGTGCAGCTGCACCCTGACCAAGCAGGAGGAGTTCTCATCTCAACCTCGAGATAGATCCGCTTGTGCGAAGGCGAAGGGGCAGGCCAAGAAGGAACGAGCCCGTGCTTAGGAGGCATAACAACATGGCTGAAGAAGAACAACCACCACCACCACCGCCACCCACGGGGCAGACCCTCCGTGAAATGATGTTCCCAAGTAACAACAGCTTGAGGCCGCTGGGGATCGTCTTGCCAGAGCTGCAGGAGAATTGGGAGCTGAGGCACTCCTTCATGCAGATCTTGCCCAAGTTCTCCGACTTGCCAGGCGAAGACCCACAAAGACATCTTCAAGACTTCGAGATGGTATGCGGAACCATACGAGCTCCCGAGGAGGCCAAGAGGGAGTACATAAGGCTGATTTCCTTCCCGTTTTCCCTCCAAGACGCGGCGAGGGAGTGGCTGTACACCTTGCCCACGGGAAGCGTGACCACATGGCAAGCTCTCCAACAAAAGTTCTTGGAAAGATACTACCCGATCTCCCGAATCCAAAATGCTAGAAAGAGGATGAGCTCAATTCAGATGGGCAATGGAGAGTCCTTTTATGATTATTGGTGTAGGTTCAAAACGATGTTGGCCAAGTGCCCGCAACATCAAATCTCTGATCAAGACCTAATCCAATACTTCTTCAACGGACTACGACCCAACGAAAGGCAATTTGTGAGTGCAGCCTGTGGGGGATCGATTTTGAACAAGCAACCAAGTGAAGCTTTCAAGCTTCTTGGTGATATGGCGGAAGAATCCCGAGATGACTCTCATGTCATGGTCAAGCAGCCTGCCTCTACATCAACTCCTCCAGCAAGAGACCCGGAGTTGAGCGAGCTCATGAAGGCCATGAAACAAATGATGGAGTTGGTCAAGCCCAGCCTGAAGAAGAATGTCAAGGCTTGCCAACTGTGTTATGCCACCACACATATGACGGACGAGTGCCCAACCTTGGTGGAAGAAGAAGAGGTCAATGCCTTTGGGCATAACAACACCAACGGAGGAAACCAAGGGCAACGTCCTAGGTTTGATCAATATAACCCACCTTGGAAAAACCATGAGAACTTGAGGTATGGGGGAAACCACTTCCAAGGACCCCCTGAGCAAGCACAAAATCAGACAAGAGGTCCTTCCTTGGCAGAGATCGTTCACAACATGGCCAGGGAGCAACAAAAGCTCATCCAAGAGTTCGACAAGTTCAAAACGGAGACTCGCGGAGGGATGCAATCAATGGCAACCCAAGTCTCCCACTTGACCCAATCCATGGCCAAGTTAGAACAATCCCAAGGAGCTCTCCCTGCCCAAGTCCAAATTCAGCCCAAGGCGCAAATCAATGCCGTAGGACTACGAAGTGGGAAGACCTTGGTGGAGAAGAAGATCGACCATGGTCAAGAGACAGTTGAAGTCGAAGACATAGCTGAAGAAGAAGAGACCTTGGTCAAGGATGATGACCCCTTGCCCAAGGTGACCCCCTTGACCAAGGTACCAGTCAAGAAGGAGGAGATCAAGATCAGACCTCCTTTCCCAGGAAGGTTGGCCAAGAACAGGGAGGCCGAGGAGATGAGTGAGATGTTAAAGATCTTCAAGAAGGTGGAAGTTAATATTCCCCTCATTACCGCACTCACTTCTATGCCTCGATGTGCCAAATTCCTCAAGGAGTTGTGTACAAAGAGAGTGAAGTACACGGATGATGCAAGATTTCAAATGGGAGCCAACGTGTCTGCCGTGCTCAAGAGGGATCTGCCTATCAAGTGCACTGATCCCGGAATGTTCTACATCCCGTGTGTGATAGGGACGACAAAGATTGAGCAAGCCATGCTCGACTTGGGCGCCTCGATCAATGTCATGCCCCTCACGATGTACGAAGAATTGAGGATTGGCCCCCTTAAACCATCATGTGTCGAAATCCAATTGGCGGACAAATCATGTGTCTATCCCGAGGGGATAGTGGAAGATGTGTTGGTCAAGGTGCAGGATCTAATCTTCCCCGCTGATTTCTATGTATTGAACATGGGCAACACCCGTAGCAAGAAGCAACTCATGTTGCTAGGAAGGCCGTTCCTCAAGACAGCCAGGACCTTGATCGATTGCGACACGGGGAAGCTCACATGTCAATTCGCGGGAGAGACTGTGACCTTTGACATCTACAAAGCAGAGCAATTCCCAGCCGATGCTGAAATGGTGGACCTTGTTGAGGTGGTTGAGCAAGCAGCGGAGGATTACTCACCTCACGTCTTGATCAAAGATGTCTTCGACCGGGTGATCCAAGGATATGAAGAGAAGCCAACTACCGAAGGCAAGGAGGTGCAAGAAGTTGTCCAAGCGCTTGAAGCAGAGGTTGATCAAGAGCCAAAGGACCTGTCAAGCAGTATACAAAGAGTAATCCATCCAGTCAAGAGAGAGGAATCTTCCTTGGACAAGCCACCACAGATGGAGCTAAAGCGCCTTCCGAAGCATCTCAAGTACATCTACTTGGGAGAGAATGAAACTTTACCGGTGATCATCAGTTCCGAGCTCACCATTAAGGAGGAGGAAGAGACCAGGAGTCTCTTGAGCAAGTATAAGGCAGCCATTGGCTGGACGTTGGCTGACCTAAAGGGGATAAGCCCTACCGTGTGCCAACACCACATCCTCCTTGAGGCCGATGCCATGCCGGTGCGTGATCCCCAAAGAAAGCTAAACCCAGTAATGAAGGAAGTGGTAAAGAAGGAAATCATTAAGCTCCTTGAGCTTGGGATGATTTATCCGGTCTCGGACAGCCGATGGGTGAGCCCTATCCACGTCGTGCCCAAGAAGTCCGGAGTGCAGTTGGTCGAGAATGACAACAAGGAAATGGTGGCAACAAGGCTACAAACCGGTTGGAGGGTTTGTATCGACTATAGAAAGCTCAACAAGGCGACTCGAAAGGACCATTTCCCACTGCCCTTCATTGACCAAATGTTAGAGAGGTTGGCCGGGAATAGGTATTTTTGTTTCCTTGATGGATATTCCGGATACATGCAGATTTGTGTGGCCTTGGAGGACCAGGACAAGACCACCTTCACATGCCCATTTGGAACATTCGCCTACCGACGAATGCCCTTTGGCTTGTGCAACGCCCCGGGCACCTTCCAAAGGTGTATGATGAGCATCTTCTCCGATCTTCTTGAGACGTGCATAGAGGTGTTCATGGATGATTTTACCGTCTATGGGAAGAGCTTTAATCAATGCAAAGAGCACCTCGAGTTGGTATTGAAGAGATGCGTGGACAAGAGCCTTGTGCTAAACTATGAGAAGTGTCATTTCATGGTCAAGGAAGGCATTGTCCTTGGTCATGTAATTTCAGAAAAAGGAATTGAGGTGGATAAGGCCAAGGTGGACGTCATTGCCAAGCTGCCCTACCCGACCAACGTCAAGCAGCTTAGAGGATTCCTTGGCCATGCAGGCTTCTACCGGCGCTTTGTCAAGGACTTCGCGAAGATTGCCCAACCCATGAACCGTCTTCTTCAAAATGACGTGGAGTGGGATTTCGATGAAGAGTGCCAACAAGCCTTCAACATTCTCAAGAAGCGTCTTACCACAGCTCCTATCATCCGCCCACCCGAGTGGGGGATGCCTTTTGAGCTCATGTGCGATGCTAGTGGGTACGCCGTTGGAGCGGTGCTTGGCCAAAAAGTGGGTAAAGAGAGCTTCGTAATTTACTATGCCTCGAAGACCTTGACCGGGCCGCAAATCAATTACACCACGACGGAAAAGGAGCTCTTGGCTGTAGTGTTCGCGTTCGAGAAGTTCCGCTCCTACCTCTTTGGGAGCAAAACTACGGTGTACACCGACCATGCAGCCCTGAAGTACCTCATGGCCAAGAAGGATGCAAAACCAAGGCTGATCAGGTGGATCCTTCTCCTTCAAGAGTTCGACATAGAGGTCAAGGACAAGAGCGGAGCACAAAATCAAGTGGCTGACCATCTAAGCCGGATAATTCAAGAGGCTGATCAAGGAGACCCCATCCGAGCAACCTTCCCGGATGAAGAATTGATGGAGATAGGCGCGAAGGAGCCTTGGTACGCTGATCTGGTCAACTTCATGACCACGGGGAGCTTGCCCATGGACCTGACCTATTACCAAAGGAGCAAGCTCAAGGCCGAAAGCAAGTACTACATATGGGATGAACCGTACCTATGGCGGAAATGCTCCGATCAAGTCCTAAGAAGGTGTGTCCCCGATGATGAGCAATTGAGCATCCTTGAGCATTGCCACGAGAAGGAATGTGGAGGCCATTTCGGACACAAGAGGACAGCCCGGAAAATCCTTGATTGCGGTTTCTATTGGCCAACTATATTCAAAGATAGTTACGAGAAATGCCGGAGCTGTGATCAATGCCAAAGAGAAGGGAATGCCACAAGAAGAAATGAGATGCCACTCATGCCCATCTTACCCGTGGAAGTCTTCGACATATGGGGAATGGATTTCATGGGGCCCTTGCCCAACTCGAGGGGATATCAATACATCCTTCTCGCGGTGGATTATGTCTCTAAGTGGGTGGAAGCTAAGGCAACCCAAAATGCCGACTCAAGGGCCGTGGTGACCTTCCTTAAGAGCAACATTTTCAGCCGATTTGGTGTGCCCAAGGCAATCATAAGTGATAGAGGAACCCATTTCTATAATGCCACGGTAACCAGCTTGCTCAAGAAATATGGAGTCCATCACCGCATGTCAACAGCCTACCACCCCCAAGCCAATGGTCAAGCGGAACTCTCGAACAAGATAGTGAAGACCATCTTGAGGAAGGCGGTGGGGGACACTAAGAAAGATTGGAGTTTCCATCTTGAGGATGCACTCTGGGCCTACAGGACAGCTTACAAGACTCCATTTGGGATGTCCCCATATCGGATGGTCTTTGGCAAGATGTGCCACCTGCCCGTGGAGCTCGAGCACAAGGCGTTTTGGGCCGTGAGCAAGCTGAACCAGGATTGGAATGAAGCCGGGAAAAATAGGAAGCTGAGCATTCAGGAGCTGGAAGAGATAAGGCTCGAAGCCTATGACAATGCAGCCTTGTACAAGGAGAGAATGAAGAAGGCGCATGACAGCTTGATCAAGAGAAAGAGGTTTGAGCAAGGCCAGTGGGTACTCTTGTACCAAAATAGATTCAAGTACACCTCGGGGAAGCTCTCCACCAAGTGGGTGGGACCCTACTTTGTCCATGCTCAACACCCCAATGGAGCAGTGGAGATCGGAGATCTTCGCACGAAGACCATCTTCAAAGTGAATGGAAGCCGGCTGAAACCCTACTATGGTCAAGAACCAGAGGAGAAAGGAGGAGACCCCGATCTGGGGGAATCTGAGGAAGACTAATCTCCTTGAGCAAGCAGTCGAGCCAACGACCCTAACCAAAGGCGCTGGCCGGGAGGCAACCCGGTAGGTAAACTCGTTTTACCCTCTCTTTTGTTTGTTTTGTCTTGGTGAGGTGACCTTGACCACTTCGGTACTTTGCCTTAGGCAAAGTGTGTGAGTGGGCTAGGCCACCCCACCTTCTCGCTTGTTTTTGTTTTTGCCCGTTGCCCCTGTAGGGGGTGTGTTTGTTTTTCCTTGTGTGGTTTGTCTTGCAGGTTGACCAGGCAAACTCTGTTGATCAAGGGGAGATGAGGGGTTGAGCAGCTGAACTTACCTAGGGTTGGCTGCCATGATGTGACGGGAGCTTTCCCATCTCTGCAGCATTACGTCACGCGGCAGCCAACCCCCTCCCGATTCAAACTTAACCCCCAACTTTTCTACTCTCCCATTACCCTATTCTCTCTCCCACGTTCTAAAACTCTCAAACCACCTCTACCACCATTAACTTCCCTTCCCACGTCCCAAACCACTCAATTAACCCCCTCCATGGTCGGAACTCGACCCAAAAACAAACTCGGCCGAATCCCTCACGGAACAAAAATCGACCTCTCATCCCTCCCCAAGAAAAAGAAGATTCCCGTTCGACGGAAGGTAACGATGGAAGAAGCTGCCTCCCCCGCTATCTCCGGCGAGAGCAAGAAGGACAGCCCACCCGGGGCTGAAATCGACCTTCTTCTTGGTCTCAACGCCGACGATTTAGCGGTACCGACGCTCCTGGAGAAAGCACAAGAAGAACACGGGGAGGCCCAGACCCCGAGTTCTGAGAAGAAGACAGCGACGCCGGAAAAAGAGAAGGCCTCCTCGTCGGGAAAGGAGAAGAAAAGGCCTCCCTCCGCCGCTGCCCTGAGGAAGATCAAGGCGGAGTTGTCTGCCGCGGCTTCCTCTCCTGCCGGGGCGACGGAGGAGACGTCGGAAAAGGACGAGGAGGAGGTGCAGTCGAGCGAGCCAGAGAAGAGCGGAGAGGAAGAGAAAGAAGAAGACGAAGAGGAAGCCGAGGTGGAGGAAGAAGAAGATGACGAACCCCCAGCCAAGCGGGTCAAGACCCCCACTCCTGCCAAGGAGGAGGAGGTTCTGACCGAGGCCCCTGCAGGCATTGCTGAGCGGAGCATCATCGCTCCCAAGAAACTCGATTTCAAGGCCTTGGCCAAGCTGGGGGTGGAGAAGGAGGTAAGGGAGAAGTTCGCTAACATCGGGTGGGAAAAGTTCCTTGACCTAGACACCACTGTCTACGCTGAGTTGGTCAGGGAATTTTTCAAAGATTTGAAGATCAGGAGCAGAGGAGGAGAAGGTGTACTAAGCTTGGAGTTCAAGCTGGTGGGCAAGAAGGAGACAATGAACCCCAATCAAATCAACAGCGAGCTTGACATTACCGACCTGAGGTACATGATTACTGAAGAGTTCAGGGCCGTGACCAAGCAAATTCCGGTGTTGAGCAAGGCGCAGACGAACAAGATGTGGGCCCTGGTGGCCAAGAAAGAAGTGTTCACCTCCGACAAGGCAAGAGCTATATCGTTGAAGTCCCCTGCCCTCCGCATTTGCCACAGGATCCTCGCCCTAAACTTCTTTGGCAAGAAGGATAGCGGCAATACAGTCTCTACCAATGAGCTGTATATCCTGTGGTGCATGGAGACCAAGCAAGAGCTAAATTTTGGCAGCTTGGTGGCGGGGCAGCTGAAGAGTATCTTGACCAAGCCTAATCAGCGCATGTCCTTGGGATTCATTCCCACCCTCCTTGCTGTGAAGAGGAGGAATATTGAGGACATGTCCTTGCTGACAATGGAGAAGTGTGGCGTGCTCGACTTGGCGAGCCTGTCAAGGATGTTCACCATCCTTAAGGATGTCAAGGGGAAGGCCAAAATGGTGGAAAAGGAAGTGAAGCCCCCTACTCGCTCAGCACGCCCCGCTGCAAGGTCTCGCCAAACAAGCTCCACCACAGAAACCCCTGCTCAAGCTGTTGATACCCCAGAAGCCGCCTTGGTCAAGCTGCAGATGACAGTCGATGAGATCCAGCAAGCCCTTTATGCATACTTCGAGCATGTGAGATTCAGGTATCCCCCTGGCTCTCCCTAAGTTGTGTCCTCCCTTTTTGCTTTTTGTTTTTCTTTGTTTTTGTTTTTGTTTGTTTGTGTGTTGTGTTGTTTCTTTTTTGTTTTGTTTTGTGGGGACCTTGGTCAGTCTAACACTTTGCCTTGAGCAAAGTGTGTGAGTGGGCAAGGCCCCCTGTTGTTTGCTTGTGTGTTTGTCGGATGGCTTTCACTCCCTGCCTTACACCTCTACTTTGCCTTGTGCAAAGTGTGTGAGTGGGGAGGGGTTGCCATCCTTGTGTGTGTCTTTGTGTTGTGTGTGTTGACCAGCCTGTGAGCTAAGCATGATAGGTAGGAAATTAATTGTTGAGCATGCCTTATGATGGTTGGTATGACGGAAATGGGGCCTGTGAGCTACCTTGTGAGTTTTGAGCCGAAATGCTATATCTTGAGCATGCTTTTATTTCTGTGAGTTAATGGATGACTGCCTTGATCATGCTAGAACTTGCCTGCTGTCTTGGTCAAAGCCCAGTAGATTAGGTCTAGGTGCTCTAGATGAATTAGGCCATCTTTTCTTAGCCCCGGACTTACATTGAAATGAAAAACCCTGCTATTTTATATCTCCCTTGCTAGCCCTTTCGAGCTTGTTCGTTTCATTGAATAATTGCCTGAAATCTACTCTCATAATTGGGGTAGAATAGAGGATAAAGGGAAGGGGATATAATGGCAGGAAACTCATTGGGCAACACACATAAAGGTGGTGCCTTGGCCTTCGGCCGGGCACCCATTTGAGCAAAAAAGAAAAATGGGTATTATAAACCCAACTGAAAAATGTGTGAAGAAAAAGAAAAGAAAAGGGGATGGGGGCAGTTAATCAAGAGAGAAAAAGAATACAAAAAGATGCCCCCAAAAATAAATAGTGTGCTAAGGCCCGTAAGAAAGAGTCCTGACCAAGGAATTGGGCCTTGCCCAAGACTGAAGTTACCTCAATCTTGCCAGAAGAAATACTTCCGATCTAGCCAAAGCCACAAAACAACCCTTAAACCCTAAGGATAGACACCTTGATCAATCTCATAGGGCAGAGATAGCAGAAGGCAGGCAAGCTTATGGCGTGTCTTGGTCAAGTCATCCCTGAGTGTAAACACCTTGACCAAGCACAGAGTGAGAGTGTGCGTGAGGAACCCACTGCTCGCAAGCCCCTGTCTTGATCAACCTATGGGCAGTGCTCGCGTTGGTTTCTTGTTTATCAAGCTTGGTTCCGCTGGTTGTTTTGTGTGTGTCGTGTTTTGTGTCTTTGTTTTTGCTTTTTGGGCGAGTCATACTTGCACGCTTGAGGGCAATCGTGGTTAAAGTGTGTGAGTGTGACGAGCCCGTTTTTCGTGCTCTTTTTGGGTCGTTCTTTGGCCTAGTTAGAGCCCCTTTTTGTGTGTGTTTGCTTGTGTTTGTGTCTGGGAGGACACGCTTTGGGTTTTGCAGGTTGGGAAGGATCTTGGGCAAAGTCAAGCAACCTCCTGTGGAAGAGGCAAAATCATGAAGTCTACCTTGGGCAAGGCGTCTGCCTTCTTGCCCAAGACACGGTACCACATGGGAGCTGAGCTTGACCGACGAGCTGACGTGGAAGTATTGGCATGATCAAGAGGATGAGAAAAAGAAGAAGGCGGAAAGAAGGTGAACATCTTGGTCAAGACCTTGGGCAAGCTGTTGCCCAAGACAAGCACCGCGTGGGGCCCAGGTCGGACATCTCGAGCCAAAGGAGAAAATCAGAAGAAAAGTGGGTAGCAAGCTTGGGCGCGAAGACAAAAGCAGCTGTGGTCAAAGAATCAATCTCTGCCAAGACTTGCACCAAAGAGGAAAAGATCCTGGTCAAGACAGACTCTGCCACAGTGAGCTTTTTGCCGAAAACGGCAAGGTCAAGATCTGGTGGTTGAGATGAGACAAGCAACATATAGCTGCTCCAAAAACGTCTCCATCAACCTTAAGCAAACCCTAGCTGCTCCCAAGAAGCCCACATCAAGGCCCAAGCCCATCCAAGTGTTTGACCTACCTATAAAGAGAAGAGAAGAGAGAGAAAATGGGGGGACATGAAGAGACATCCATTATGCTTCACTCTCAAACTTAGCCAACGTTTTTCTTCTGCAACTTTTTCTCTTTTTCATGTCTTTACTTTCATGAGAGATTGTGAGGAAGAAACAAGCCCTATGGGCATGGTTTAATTTCGTGTATATTTACCTTGCCCTGGGCAGAGGTTGGTCTTGCCCAGGGGCTGCTTTACATTCAAGTTCATTTCAATTTAAGTATGGTTTCTCTTTATGCTTTTGCTTTTCTTTCTTTAATTATGTTTAGTTAGTTTAGTATGCTTGGCTAAGGGTTTCATGAGCTAGGGTCAAGGTCAAGGGGGGTTTGGGAGGTCTAAACG
>JAYMFU010082189.1:0-10497 GCA_036784835.1 Phaeophila floridearum
ACAGCGTCCCGGAGAGCTTCCATGCACGTGTGTTCCTCTATCACTAATCCGGCTGCAGAAAAAGTAGTTTTTCTTTTTCGGAGAAAAACTTTCTTTTCTGTCAGACCATGGATTAGTGGAGGAACACACCTGACTGGAAGCTTCGAGGAAGCCAGAAGCTTCCTTGTAGCTCCAGGCTCCAGCCCCTGCACTGTGGCCTGCTTACGGCCTCACTGCAGGGACGCACAAGGCCAAAACGCGCAGCCCGCAGCATGCTCTTGCTCGGCACGCTCGCAACTACGTTCAAGCCGTCGGCCCCATCCTCATTACATCGCACGAGCACTCAAGCTACCAAGGCCCGTCTCACCGACACTGCAGACCTAGACTGAACATGCAGGTCATTCAACATGCGCTCCCCATTACGCAGGTACACTAGCACCGTCGGGGACCTCCAGCGCCCCGCGTACATGATCTGGGACAGCGACCAGCCACGCTCCTCCGCATCCGACGCGGCGCCCGCCCGCAGCGAGTGCAAACCAAAGGCCTGCGGGCCTGGGCCTACCGCTCGACCCGCCACTGACTTCAGTTGCTTCCGGACCCAATCAGTCTGCGCTGGGAACAAGGTCCCCGAGCACGGTATCGCCTTCCTCGACCACCAGTCCTGCCACAGCCACAGCGTACGGACCGGACAGACCGGTGAGTCCTTGACCGCTTTGCACACTATCGTCACGGAGTTGGAGTGCGTCTTGAACGTCTCCTCTCCGTGCGCTCGCAGCGTGATATGCACCTCCGCTGGCATCACCTGAAATTCTGCCACGCCCACAAACTCTATGTCCTGCCATGTCAGCCTGGCTGCCTCCGAGCAGCGCAGCATGCACGAATAGGATACCACCCACCAGGCCCACAATAGTGCAGCTCTGGCCGGGGAAGTCCAGACCTTGAGAACCGGTAGCATGCGCTGGAGTTCGCTCGCGCCGAGAGGGAACTTCCTCTGCGCATCCTCCGCTTGCCGTGATACCACGGCTTGCACCATGCTCATCACGGAATATTTGTGTTCCCTACCCTGTAGCACTTGCCGCCCCGTGTTCTTGAACACCCCGTACGCAAAGGCCGCCGCCTTCCCGCGCAGCGTGTTTTTGGTCAAGCGCCGCACTCGCATCTCATGCAGGATCCAGAAAGCCCCCGACTCGTCTGACCACAGCCGGTAGTCCGGGATGTGCTGGGCAAACTGGAGGTACAATCTCGCCTGCCCCTCATACGTCCTAACCGTGCTGGGCTTAAACTTTAACACAAACAGTTCCCCGACGAGACGAGATTCCGCCTGCACAGTATCACTCTCTTACACTCTCCATCCTACTGCAAAAGCACGCATCTCAGTCCTAAGCGCCTCCGCCACTACAAACGACTGCCCGAATGGGTGCGGGCAGCCTGACACCCCTTGCACCACACACTCCCGCACCGTACCCAGGCTGATGCTCGGGAAACTCGACAACACCGGCCACCAAGCCTCCTGCTTCCATACTGGCGCCACAATCACCACACTAAACTGCAACTCCACTGCCCTTGGCACAAACGATCTCAGCAATGGCGACGGAGGGAATGCATATAACCGTCGTCGTGACACAAATGTCAGGCCGTCCACCCCCAACCTGTCTGGCATCTCATAGGGAGACACTGCTGGTAAGCAGCGTCCAGACCAGGGGTCAGCGATCCTCGATTGCGGGGCAGCGAACAGATCCACCTCACAAACCCAGCGCTGCCAGATCAGCTGCAGGGCTGAATCCCGCAGGCAACAATCACCCCAATCTGAATCACGGGACAGCCCGTCTGCACCTGCACTAATAATCCCATCTCCGCCAATGTATTGGAAACATAACCTGACCTCCTTCTCCCAACACATCCGCCAGACTGCCAGGCTCAACGCATGCAGGCACGCATTGCCCATGCATCCCCTGCCTGCTATAAACACGGCCCCCACATTATCAGAGCAAATTTGCACCAGCTGCCCTGACCATGCCTCTGCAAACTCCTCCACTACCCCCATGAGGTTCAGGAGCTCAAACACCGTGCTGTTGGACGACATGCGCTCCCGCCATGCTCCACCCCGCAGGTGCTCCACTCGCCAGACCGGGTCACTGGCCTCCCCGAACCGCCTCGCGATCACCGCACCCCCTCCTGTCGGGCATGCGTCCACGAAGGAGGCCACTTGAACCACCCGTCTGCATAGTGTCCCCCTCAACTGCCAGATGCACGACTGCCACAGTCTGAGTTCAGCGATGGCGAGCTCAGACAGTTGCACATTCCTGTCATAATCGCGCTGCCCCAGCCGATGCAGCAGACCTGCTTCATCACCCCCTAACTGCAAGTCATTCAGTGACCGCATCAGCCCCCTCGCTAGGATTAACGCTCCAGGAATGGCGCATCGCATTGAAACCAATTTCCCTATAAACCGTGCCACCAACCTGCCTGGTACTCCTGCCCTGCAATGCTCCAGAAGCTGTTGCCCGACTTCCTTCAACGCCATCACCTTATCCTCTGGCACCCAGACTGAACAATTCACAGAGCAAAGGTCAAACCCCAGGTGCCTGATCAACGTGCCTGGGTTCAGCAGGCTTTTCTTCCAGGATACGAAAAATCCCAGTTCGTAGAACAAGTCCAGGACCAGCTGCCGCACGGTCTGAGCCTCCTGCAGCGAGCGCGCGAAGAAAATGATGTCATCGATGAAAAACAGGCAGCGGAAGCCCTGTTTCCGCAGCAGTCCGATCACGCGCTTGATGACAAATGAGAAATCCCGCGGTGCGGACGCCAGCCCGAACGGCATGACGCGCCATCTGAACACCCTGTCACCCAGCCGGGTGTAGGTGAACTCCTTCATGCCCGGTTTCAAAGGCAGCTGGAAGTACCCTTTCTTGAGGTCGAAGCTGAACATAATGTCCCCGCGCCTCCAGACATTCAGCACAACTTCGATCGATTCCATCCGGAATCGCTCGGGCTCCACGCCCTCGTTCACGGCGTTGCCCGCCCAGCACACGCGGTCCATGACCCCTTGGCGTCGGGCGACGACGATGTTGCTCACCACGACTGGTGGGCTCGGTGCGCACTCCACTTCTTCCAAGGCGCCCAGCTGCAGCCACTCCTCTACCTGCTTGCCCGCGAAAGCCAGTTCCTCCTCCGTGAGCCGCGCAACCCCTCTCTGTGCGCCTATCCCTGCTTTGTTGATCCAGACTGAATACCCCTCCCTTATCCAACGTGCTAGCCTGCCGGGGACGGCTTCCCCGTACCGCTCAAACACCCGATGCCATGCCTGCGCGTCCGTGAACAGCTGCCCCGCCGCGAAATCCTGAAACCAGCGTGGGTACCTCTGACGCCATTGCGCTGTCTGTGGCAGCGGCATCGCGCGTATCCCGCCTGGCTCTGCAGCGGTGGAGCCCGCGAAAGCCCGCTGGTTCAGCTGCACTTGGCGCAGTTCCTCCCGCGCCCAATTTACCGCCTCAAATCTTCGGATGAGGTCCTTCGCCTTGAACTGCTGTACGCTAACAGTGGCGGAGTGCAGCTGCGACAGGTGGCCTGCTTGAAACGCGTTCAGGTGCAGGCCGCACGGAACGCCTGGACCCGCGACTACCTTACGGATGGCTGGGTGCTGTCCTCGCGTCGAAGCCGGCGCCGCTGCAGCACCAGCAGCTATAAACCAGGTGTCTCTCCTGTCCAATCTACTTCAGCAGACCGCACACACCAAGGTTAGGTACCCCTCTCTGGTTTCAGCACGCCTCTTCCTGAAGCTGCTACCTCACCCAACTACTGACCACTGATCCAGCACTGTGACCGCCTCATCACACTCAGAGTTCTGTTCACTGCGCATTCTTGACACAAACTATAACCACTGATCTCTACCAAGCCCTACCATTGCCTGCCTACTGGCCTACTCCGCGGGGTCCTGCCTGTCGCCCCTGCTGGCAGCCACATGACCAGCAACCACTACCAGCAACCACCAACAACAACAGCTGTTGCACTGGCACACTGCAATCAACTGCCCAAACTCCATTACTCTCGACGCCCGTACTGGCGCCCCTCACGCCGACCACGCTTATCATCAGCTCGGTCCCCACCTGTGGGACCCCCCGGGCGGTCCTTGTTCAAGTAGCACTGCGAGTACACATGGTTCGTTTTGGCACATTTGTGACAAAACTTGTGCTCCATAGCGCTGGCCACTGTGGCTGCCGCCTCCGTAGCCTTGTGGAACAGCGTGGCCTCGGACGCTCCTGCGAACAGCCCCGCGAAGCCAGCCATAACCACCATCCATTGCTGGACGTCTCCGAACGCGCCCTTGTTCGCGTGGGCTTTCGCTGCTGCCACTGAACCCGCCATGATGATGCCGCGGAGTACCTTTTCCGTGGCCTCCTGCGCCGCCTTGTAGTCCGTGTTCTTGTGTTTGGCCAGCAGTGCGAAGAAGGGTTCCCACGCCTTTGGGACCGGGTCCGCATGGGCTTCGAACGCTTTCTCCAGCTCCGATTTTACCTGAACACCCACCTTGCGATGTAGCTGGTCATGTAAGACGTTCGCTACGGCCTGTGGCCCCGTCTGCAGCTGGCCTCGTGGGCTTTCGCTGCCGCCCGTGGCGTTTAAATTACCATGCTCCGTCTCTGTCCACTCGCGTTCCGCGCCTTCGCACAGCATTCGAACCGCGCGCTCAACCTGCACTCGTACACAACAACGCCCCACGGACACCGCCTCGCACACTCTCCTCCGCTACTCTCCCCGGCGCACAACCGTCTCCTCGGCGCGCGGCGCGGTATCTCGTACACGCGTCATAGCCGCCCGCCCATCACGCCACGCAGACAACACCCTCCACGCAGTACCCAGTCCTTACGCAGTGAACCACCTTCGCAGTTCCCTCTCGACTCTCCTGAGTGTGAAACGCACCTCCGTTCGCGGTCGCTTCGGCCCTGGCGAATGCTTGACCACCTCTTCACGTAACTTCTCAAACCTACCGTCGAAATCTTGCTGGATGTTCGCGATCGCCGTCATGATCTGTCGCTGCGTGTGCAGCGTTGCCGTCAGGATGGCGTCCGTCGTGTCGGGTCCCGCTACCGGGGGAGGAGGGGCCGGTTGCGGGCCCACGATCGCTGGCACCGGTTGAATCGGCGGCGGTGCAGGGTTCTGAGGGGCCAGCGGCTGCTCCTGTGCTGCTGGTCCCATGGGTGGAACCAGCGCACCCGGGCCGATCCCCGGTGCGGCAGCCTGTGGCTGCCCCCCGTTCCCCCCTTCCGCTTCCAACTGCTCTATGAAATTTTCCATCCTAGAAACACAAAGGCACTCGGACTTACGAACACGACAGCCAGCGGCTCAACTCAGAGCCACTAACTGCCTGCTCACGAGCAAACCGCATGGAGCTCCGTAGGGTGCTGTCCGCTTATACGGACAGCGTCCCGGAGAGCTTCCATGCACGTGTGTTCCTCTATCACTAATCCGGCTGCAGAAAAAGTAGTTTTTCTTTTCCGGAGAAAAACTTTCACTTGCCTCCCCACGTCGAACCGAATCGGCGTTCAAGCTGTTGTGCTCACGCACGCGTGCGCATGCTCGTGATCGGAGCGTTTGCCAAGAGATTGAACTAGCTGTTGGGGGCGCACTTCAGGTACCTGACCGGAGCGACGATACCGGAGATGCGGCATGGCTGGCAATGAGGATGCACCCGGTGCTGCAGACAACCAGCTAGTGGGTGACGCGCAACAAGCCGTGCCTCAGTTGTTGCAAGTTCGTTTGGAGCTTGAGCGTGAGAGGGCGGCGCGTGAGAGGGCGGAGGCGGCGCGTGAGAGGGCGGAGGCAGTGGTTCGGTTTGAGCGCGAGAAGGCGGAGGCAGAGGTTCGGTTGTTTGAGCGCGAGAAGGCGGCGCGTGAGAGGGCGGAGGCGGCGCGTGAGAGGGCGGAGGCAGAGGTTCGGTTTGAGCGCGAGAAGGCGGCGGCAGAGCGTCGGTTTGAGCGCGAGAAGGCGGAGGCAGAGCGTCGGTTTGAGCGCGAGCGGGAGTCGCTTCAAGGAGACTTAGATGCCGCTCACAAGGCGCTGGAGAAACAGGACAGGTGGCTCAGTAAGTTTCCCGCTTGTTTGAAATGCGCGGCACACGTCGAGACCTCATTGCAGACACGTCGTCCACGCAGAGATGATCAGCATCATCGTAGCTGTGGTTGGCTTTGTCACCTGGCTGGTCCTGTGCGATCCTGGAGGTGGTGAGTTGTGTTTCACATGGGGCGCTACAGTGCTGTCCATGACGGGTGTGGTGCTGGCGCTCATACCAATCATCATTTGCACTGGGTGTGCCACTTGCAGCATAGTGCATCGAAGTGTCCCCGGTCGCAAGCCATGCATGTGTGAAAGTGCACCTGGCAGCTTGCAAGGAATTAGTGCTGTCATTGTCATTCAAATGGAATCATTCGTAGTGTTGGTTTGCTGTGGAGTGTCCACTGCATTAGTTACACGAGGGACAGACAGGCGAAGCACGGCCCAAAACGATAGCAGCAGAAGCGTCCAAGGAGACAGAGCCGGGGCATGGGGAAAACTGCAGTGGTGACAGCATGTGATGGACTGATTCGATTTGCAATGTCGTTGTGAGTTGACAGGACTGTTTTTCTTGACTGTTCACACATTTCTAACCTGAAAGAAAATTCACTGAATGAAAGTCTTGGGGTGAAACTGTGCAACAGCTTATTTGCACGAATCGAGTGTGTGAGCGTCTGTGCCTGGACGGTCAGCGTCACGACGCAGACGATTGCCAGTGCTCGTTCACTTTGGAGCTAGTATTGTTGATTCTTGAAAGATGTAGTGCTTGCCAGCCTATCATGCAGCCATCAACTTTTTTGGTGCCAGTGTAGGAATACTGCGAGCATTGGGACTAATCGATGGCGTTTACACAGACCAGAACGGCAACAAGAAGGTGGAATAGCATCACCTACAAGGGTGTAAGAGCGTGCAAGAAAATGAGCCTTCATAGCCTTCATGTTGATGTGGCCACATACATGTCATGGGGGAGCACATCGGCAGTAGAGTGTCTGATGCGTTGATTTAGAACACGCCAGCAACCAGCAGGCTTCAGGATGTTGGTATTATTTTTGTAAGTCTCGTGCGTCGGCCCGGTGCTTTCGTTGCGTTGTCTGACTGAAGCCCTGTTGTGCTCCTCCCTGTTGGGTGGTGCTCTACCTGCTGTTTTTTTTCCTTCCTTGCCCTCATAATTGTAGGGCTTTGTTTTGCCTGTTTCCCCTGTACATCTCGTTTCCTGCTGACCTTACCAGCCCTCGTGTTTGCCACTTGTAGGCCTTTGCTTTGCCTGTTTCCCCGTTCTGTAAACATATGGTTTTTTCTCTGTTTCTGTAACTGTAAACCTCGTAGTTCCTGTTCTGATCTGATTACTGCTCTGTGTACTTGCTGGTTCTAGGCCACCTTCCCGCTCGTGTTGGCTTTCTGAAATTCTTAAGTCGCTCACATTATTCTTGTGAACGTAGTGGCTGGCCTGTGTTTTCGCTGTGGGTCGCCTGTTTTTGCTGTGTGTTGGCCTGTTCTAGCTTGGTGTTTGCTGCGCCCTTTGCGCGTTGGCTTCGGGTGCCTGGTTGGCCCCAGGGGGGCCCTACCCCTTCTGCCAACAATGCATGCGGCGGCGCGTTATTCCTTGCCTGCGGGACTTAGCCGCTGAACGAAAACTCCGCTTGCCATTCACCGTCCGAGGCGCCACGCGCTGTCCAGCGACATGCACCACGCGATCCATGTGAACACTGTGTCGAAACGGCGCGTTAATCTGCAACTCCCTTTGCCTGACAGCGCCAGTCCTACCAGCATTGAGGTGCCGCCGTGCTGGGACGTTGCGAGTTGTTGCGGGTGAGTATGACGCGGAGCGCTGGCGACCGCGCGAAACGCGCCCGTGCGTATGAAACGGGGCTGAACAGACGTGTGCGACATGAAATGTGCGACGTGAAATACAAGCAACGCGAGTTGTTCCTGTTCAAAGGCCGATGCGACGCACCAAGCGCGCGCTGTGTGACAAAAGGTTGATTTGATCAACCACCGGATCACCATCACCGGATTTGTAATGGGGTGGACTTCCGAGGAACTTTGGTATGAACCTCGCGAATGGGTATTGCTCTGGTCCGCTACCGTAGTAAAGCGAATTATTGGGCAATGTAACGTAATGCTAGCCTTCGTTTGCCGAAAAAAAACGTCGCGTGTCATGGTGCCGGGGTAAGCGAGACGCGTTGTGCACAACGCGGTCGTAACGGTTCCCATGGGTAACGCAGCTCCAGATGAGACTGCCTATCTATCGGGGGAATTTCATTTTCGATACTGTCAGAAGAACGTCGGCCAGATGGCGACATCGTCAGCGCCCGTAGCACATAAATTGCCCCGACAACCTTAAGGGTGGGTGGTTGTGGGCAGCGAGCGCAGCGAGCGGCGGTGGGAAATATATAGGACACTGTACGCGTTACACACTTTCACACTTCTGCGCTGCGCTCAAGCGCAGTTCGACGGACGCGCGATTCCCAAGCAAACCACCACAGCGCGCTATCTTGCCGCCGCGACTGCTACGTTCTAGGCCGGGCTCATGAGCTCACTGCAGTACTCTATCCAGAGGTGCGAACTCTATCCAGACATGGACTCGCGTTCTGGTTCTACGCAGCACCGTCATGACGCAGCTCCTGTGAACAGAGTTCGCAGCGCGCATGAAACCGAACAGTCTGCCGATAACAAATGCTGGGCCATTACAACAAGTGAACACAGGAGCGTGGACAGACAAACAGCTGTACGCTACCGTATACTGGCGATAAGCTGTTGCTGGACGCTCAACTATGCTGCCTAGGCGCTGTGCAGCGCTGAGTGCACCGGCAGATACGGTCCACACCCGCCTCCGCTTCAGCACCCTTGATAATGGTGCGGGTGTCCTTGTCCTTGGCTCGTGGTTCCCGTTGGGAGGCTTCCCTGTCCACCGCGAGCTCCTGGTTGCACAGCTGACTGCCAGTTCAGTCCAGAGACCAGACGCGGGTCGTACCCGCTGTAGTACAGCCCGGTGTAAGGCACGGACACAACGGGCTGCGGTAAACCTGGCGGGAACCTGCAATGAATCAATGTTCTTCAGCAATAATACTCTGGCTGCTACTGCTGCCGGTGCCTTGGTCGGCAGCTGATGTCCGCTGGAACGAAACACGGCGGAAAATCCGCTGGTGGTGCAATGCATGACGATGACGGCCAAATCGATCGGAAAAGGTCGAAACAGCGCGTGCGACTGCAGCGGTAATCATTTCACGATCGATACGCTGTACTGTGGCGGAGCATACCAAGAAACAGGCGCTGGAGTGGATGTCTGCAATGCCGTGCTACCCGTGCCGGCGCAGGGGTAAGCGTAGACCATCGGAGGTGCCGCGGTGAAGACCTGCTGCGAGGCCAGGAGGGCGGGCTGGAGCTGCGCGCCGTTGAGAGCGGGCTGGATGACGGCGGACTCTGGCTTGGGGTCCACGAGCTTCCGGCCATTGCTGGCGCTGGTGCGATCCTGCCTTGCTGACCGTCGCTGCGCCCGATGGCCGCTCTGCTTGTTCAGCTCCGCCGCCATTACCACGTCGCACGCTTGCTTGCATGTTCGGCGAGCCTTGAATGCGTGCGAAGCGGGCACCGGCTTGTCGGGGTCCGCGCTCAGCTTCTGAAATGGAGCTGGCCGCCGTGCAGGAGACGAGCTCCCAGGTAGAGCGCTAGCAAAGGACACCACAGCGCCGCCAACCGGGGTCGGCGTAGCAGCAGCAGCGGGATCGCAAGTAGCGAGGATGCTGCAGGCAGTAGCAGCGGGAGCGCCAGTCGCTGGAGGCGTGACAGCGATGGCGGAGGCAGCGGCAGCAGCAGCAGCGGCAGCGCCAGGCGTTTCCACGACAGCAGAGTTTGGGCTAGGGCTAGCGTGGCTGTCCGCACAGGTACCCTTTCTCGCCCACTTGGCACCCTTCTCCAGGCAGCTCTTGTGCCTTTTCTGTGTCTGGCCCTCTGCTGTCTTTGCAAACGGCTGCACAGCATCATTGGAGACCTGCAGCTGTGTGAGCGCCTGTGTAAGCGCTTGGACATGGTGGTCCACAACACCCTGGATGCGTCGCTGCATTGCTGCATTGCCCATGGATGTATGGAGCCGCTCCACAGCCATATCCACAGCCGCTGCGCACTCACGCCTCCATGTCGCGCTTCTGTGCGCGATTGCGCTCGCTCCCAACCCCTCAGGCCTTGGGGCTGCAACGGGCAGCGTGACGGGCTCCATGGTCGCGGCATCGGTTGGGTCCCCAAGCTCCCCCAGCAGGTCAGTGAGACCGTCGATGCCATCGTAGTCACACCCTCCTGCATAGCCTAGCCGTGTCCCCAGCATGAAGTCAATCAGCTTGGGGGCACGGGGGTGGGGGAACGTTGCCTCTAGCACCGCCACGTGGTGGTGGCACACCCGCTGCTGGCATGCATCGTCACAAGTGCAGGGGTTGAACGCGGTCATGGGGTCCTTAACGATGTAGTCAGGCT
>JAYMFU010082300.1:0-10489 GCA_036784835.1 Phaeophila floridearum
CACGTTTGCTGCGCTACGCTGTGCGCAGACTGTTACTCAGAAGAAGGAATGAAGCCAGTAAGGAATCCCTCAGAACCTGCACCCACATGGGTGCAGGTTCAAAACCATGTGGTTTTGACCGGGCAAACGTTGTCTGACATCTTCATCGAACGGAACGCGATTGACGGGGTAACATCGGGACGACAACACGGCCACAGCCACAACGGGATGTACTCAAAACCCTGCAGGGCTCCTCTGGTTCCGTGCCACTATTGCGCAGCTTCGTCTGGCGCCTGGTCTTGCGTCGAAGACCATGCGTGGCAAACTAGAGCTCATTCGCCCCGCAACGCGGCGCTGTTCGTTATCTGGTGCTTCATGAATGCCCTCAGCCCATCCAAAAGATGGCACAGACGGATAAGTGCATAATTCCTGCTATGGAACATGTTCTTAACAGTGGATGCATCGTGATGTAAAACGGTGATGCTGCGCAAACCCAACAGCCCCTCCCAGAATCAGATGATTCAGACCCGTGCGACGCGTGGCACCCGTCGTAGGGTGCGAGCGCAGGCAACCACGACGCATTTGCGTCACACTCCAGGACGCAGCATATTACCTAATCCCACTCGCGTGTTTTTGATCGCGATGCAGTGGAATGCCGATGTGTCGTTAGTACCGTGCACAGTTGTGCTCGCATCCTTGTCGGTGTAACAACAGCCAATCTCAGTCAATGGCTTGCATAGCTTAGTAGTAGCAGCGGCATCATTCACGTGGCGCTCGGATGGATAGTGCAAAGTTTACACTGTACACGCGCACGTACCAAAGATCCATGACCTTTAATGACCTGTACGTTTTGCACGTACGTGCAGCGTCATCCGCGAGTCCCCGGGCAGTCGCGTCGTGCGCAGCGGGCGGTACGCTCGCAACGAGCAACCGGTTCGGCGCTACGAAGCGCTGACGGGCAAGGCGGCACGGATCTACCTACGGGTGCCTAGGGTACGGTGGGGGCCGGGGCCAACCGCAGGGCTGGCAGCTTCACTGGATGGACTCAAGGGGGTACAAGTGGTTGGTTGGCACCGCGCCGCTGCGATACTGTTTGATACTGTCTGAAGGTCTCGGCACGATCCCGTGTCTGCTTCTGCTGCTGCGCATTGGGAAGGTGATGACCCTGGTCCGACCCCGTCTGGGTGTAGCACGGTCCGATGCGGCCGTTTCACGAACGGACGCTGCAGCTGCAGCGTGGAGCTTCAGCATGGGCATGGTTTTGAACATGTGTGCAGCCTGGCCAGGCCTAGCCATCCTGCGTATTGTTCATCGTTTACTTGCGCGGCCTGCACGCAAGTATTCGATGTCGTAAGCCTCGGTCGGCGCTACTAGGGCGTGGGCACGTGTCCGCTATCCACCCGCCACCTGCATCTGGGGGCAGCCAACATCCGCCGGGTTTTCACCAACATCAGCATCATCCCTTCCGCGGGTAACGCAGCCGGACGCACCCAACGTCAAGTGTCTGCGTTCACTGCTCTAACTGCCCGTGGCGGCATGCATACGCTCCATGTGCCAACTGGATGCATAACAACCATGGAATGTTGAATGCACGTCACGCACCGCAGTCCCTGTTGAAAACCGCAGCACTCATGAATTGGAATGAATCTCTCCGAATTGGGATGACCCGCACTCATGACCCGCCAGCATCTTCACTTCAGGGTTATTGGCATCCTCTTTTCCCCAGATGCACTCTTGTACAGGTCCAGCACATGCAATGGTGCAGCTGTGTTCGCAAACACATGTGAATTCCGTTCTGCCCCAGTGTTTCTTGCGTGCACAATGATTTATTCATGTTTAGAACAGTGTATTTTACGTACTATGGTTCTGTGTTTGTGCCATGCATCGACAGCAGGGTCGTGGGCAACAGGTTTCAGAGAGCTACTTAGTCCAGGCATCTTATGTGAACCGACATGCAGCAGTTGTTTTTCAACTTTCTTCATTTCATTCATCTGATGCTTGCATTATTTCATACGCTGGAAAGGTCATCCATCGGGACGTCAAGCTTATCTGGTGAAAGGTAATGTTGCATGCATGTGTTGCAGCCACACTTGTAAATCACGTTGCATCCACACTTCCGTCAATAGTCCAGGAGGCCGTTTTTTTGAGCTGGAGGTCTTGCATCCTGTTGGGGTCTGGGCTGCAAACCGTTTATTTTTCAACTGCAGTAAGTGACTATGCCTTTGAATGCACATCGAAGCTTGCGGGGTACATCTGCTCCTAATGGAATGCTGTGGAGGTGCTGTGGTTTGTTGAACTGTGAGTCTGTAAGTCATTGTGATCACAATAGTGTAATTGACCAAGGTGATTACGAATACTCAAGCAGCACCTAACTAGCTAAGCATCAATGGCATCGATATCAAACCGCAACAGTTGCTTGCTGGTTGGTTTAGACATTCCCAGATGCTTGGAGTTACCGTACACGTCGTGGATGTAGAGCAGCTGTTGACTTAGCTGCCATATGGCTTGAACCAGATATAGCACAGGTCGAGTATAGCTAGCGAATGCTAGTGCCATTGTCTGTAACTAAACAAATACAATGCATATTGTTTTGGAATCAAGCTCTGGAAGCTTAGTTACTATGGAAATGTAATGCATGGGACTGTCATTGCAAGCTTGTGCCAAGCTTTTGACTTTTTTTCGTCGTCATGCAAATTGCGAAGCATGGTCATGGACATGGTTCATTCATGGTTTCAATGTTTCAACATGGTGTGTATGGTTTCAGAATTTCTGTAGTTAAGACGTGGAATGTCATCATGGTCACACCTTGAAACTGTCAAGCAAATGTGAACGTCGCATTAGCAGAATGCGTACACCAAAGCTTCGTGTGGACCTGGACGTTGTTCCTTTGTTTGCCGAGAATCACTCAACGCATGCGTGCGTGAACACATGCGCGTGCGTGCGCACACACATACACACACACACACACACACACACACACGGAGCCCCAGCTTTTGTTTACTACCATGAGTTCCACTGATTGTTTTTTTTTTGTCCAACCAGGTGTCCATAGCTGGTACACTACTGCCGGTGCATAGCTGTCCATTACAGCTTGCATTAATCATTGACACCAGCCCAGAAGGCGACAAAACAAGGAGCACCATTTGTGTTCTGCTCTTCATCCTTTTTGCGCTGCACTTTTCGTTGGTACCCCATCCTTGCTGAAGGATGGTGTCAGCTTGTCTTTGCAGCAAAGCAATCCTTGAACTCGAATTTTGTGTTCGAAGAATCAGCAAGGTTGTCATTTCTCAGATCAGATGTCAATTTTCCGCATCAGCTCATCTGCAGTCTAGGCACATGCAAGCTATTGTAAGAGCATTGTTGCATATGACATGCATCTTGCCATGGCCATGCACAGCATGCAAAGTTGACAGTTTCCCAGATCGTGTGTACTGATGCAGTGATGAGTTTCAATTTTCAGTAATGAGTTTCATGCGTTTCGGTTGTGAGTACAGGTCCCCTGTACTGATGCCACACACAGGGTCCCAGCATGTGTAGCATTTGTAAGGCCACAAAGCAGATATGTTGCTCTGGGCGAATGGCTTGACATATGTACTAGAAGCAGGGCTGTGGATGCAGTGATGATTGTCAATGTGGAAGTTGTTCCTGCTACAAGGTCACATTGACTGAGCAGCTCTGCCACCAACAAGGCAGCAGCAACAAAGCAGGGTGCTGTGATGAGTTTTGACTGTGGAATCCACGACGAAGGAGTTTCTGACATGTATGAGAGCTTGCATTGTGAATTTTACAGCCTCAGGTGCACTGTACCACAGCAACAGGGCATGAGTCTGCATCAGCATGTGTCGAGGACAATGCATCCACATCTGTAATAGGCCACCCGCCGTTCTCCCCAGACACTGCTTTTTCCCCATCCCAAGATATCATACTCCCCAAAAGACTGTTCTCTGGCGTATATCTCGAGACACTGTGGTCGGAATACCAGAGCCGCTGTGGTACAGATCAGACCGTGTTTCAACCAGCTTGGTGTTTCGCTCCTGGGCAGATCCCCGGGCAAGCGAGTCTTCTATAAGTGTCGTATTTGATTATGTGCCTTGCACATGGTGTGGAAATCCACGGTCACATGCTGGCATGCATATTTAGTCCTGGGGTTGTCACATTGTGTACAAGAGTCTTGCAAGCTACCGTTTGCTTCCCACACCAAGCATCATCATCATCATGCACGATGGTGGGCAACATCTTGTTTGAGTTGTAGCCTGCAGAATTGTACTTGCTGATGTACCTCGCAGTACAGTTGCACATGATGTGCAGTCATTGTCGGCAGCTCGTGGCTGTGCGCTTGTCTCAGCAACCGGTCCAGCTCTGCGCCAGAGAGATCCAGGTGGCAAAGGCGTTGCAGATCGGAGCACCAGCCTGGCGGCATTGGTGCCTCGGGCAGGGCGCAGTCGGATAGAGTAGCCTCGTGAGCTCCCGCAGCACGCTCACTGCCGACGGTGCATCCGGGCTGCCGCACAGCCCGACGTCCAAATGACAACGTCAGTGCAGCATGGAGTACAGCGATATTCATCATATGTGTATCCTTATGTATCCTTATGATGATCACATGTGAACCCTTCACTGAGCCTAATTGCGGAACATGTTGTGACCGAACATTTTGACGCAAGGTCAGTGAAGGGTGCAAGTGTGACCGCAGGTGGGGATGTGGCTGCAAATGCTGACCGTTGTTGGTTTTGGTGCCCTGCAGACACGTCCATCACCCCAGCCCAATTTGAGTTTTTAGATGTTTGGAATCATTCCCAGTTAACCGGCATGATGCTTTTATTCATGTCAAGCTTTGCTTGGTAATTTTGTTGTGGAGCACCAACCGATGCCCTTCTTCCATTGTGAATCATGCTGTAACCGAAAATCACATGCGATTTGATGAACAACGACGTATCATACATGGCACACCAATATACCACCAGAGTCCTATACAAGTGCCTCAAATCGCTGCCTTCCCACACTCGTGCTTACATTGACAAGGGTTGTAACACACGAAGCACCTGAAGGGGGCAGCTGTTAGGTGCTCGTGTCAATGGAGCCAAAAATGCAGAATCTTCCAACCAAATGAAGGTCGATCTAGAAAGCAACACCCATTACTGTTTCTACGTGCCAGACACAGGGTCCAGGCCATAGTGTAGCAGCACTGGCCTGCAATCTGTTGCCCAGAAGATGGAACTAAGTACGCGGCACACACTCCAACAGCGGTAGCAAGCAGTTGAAAGCAAGCCACAATCGAGCAACAGCATAGCACTCGTAAGTGAGCCCAATCCAAACAGAGCACAAGCAAGCAACCTGAGAAACATGCTGCTAATGCGACTCTCAACCAGAATGAGTACACCCCAATTGTACATAACCAGTGCCTAACCAGATTCAAGCTGAACACAACAGATCGGGCAGGAGAGGACGTCCCACATGAGCCTGCAAAGGGAGTAAACCGGGTCCACAAGGCATCAAATGCTCGCACACACAATAAACCAAACAGTGAAGCATGGGCTGGAAACACAGACTTGTGTCTCGCAGCCAGCCAGCAGGCAAGGCAGAACAACAAACTGATTCAAGGCAACGTGTCTGGCATTTCCTACCAGAGTTGGGGGACACATTTGCCACTGTTGCGGGGCGTGAGCCTACCTTGGCATTATCTTCAAGGTGCCTGCACAGACCTCTTTATCGCTCTGTGTGAGGGGAGCAAGTGTGTGCTGCACAAGATTACATTTCATGATGCTAAGGTAGCAGGCAACATGTGCATTGTCAGTGGCAGCCTCAGCGGTGTAGTGACTGACCCGTGCGTGACTCGTAAGAGTACAAATGCAAGACCCCATCATGGAGGTCAGCTGCACAACTCACAAATCAATACATCCACTCTTGGGTGCGCCAGGGTTACAGAACAGGACAAGATGGACACGAGCACAACCAGTACGCGGCAAGAACACAAAGCATGCCGAAGGCATGCACAGAGAAACCCCGTCATGGAGGTTGCACAACTCACAATCGATACATATTGATCTGCGAGTTGTGCAGCAGGCCTCCATGACGGGTTTCTCTGTGCATGCCTTCGGCATGCTTTGTGTTCTTACCGCGTACTGGTTGTGCTTATGTCCATCTTGTCCTGTTCTGCAACCCTGGCGCACCGAAGAGTGGAGTGCTCCACTCTTGGGCATGCTCATATCCAGGGTCCAGGTCCGGCACGACGGCGCCGGCGGAAAGCGTGCGGGCGAGGTGTGTCAGGGCGTGCTGATAGGCCTGGAGGGCCGAAGGGAGCCAAAGGGCGGACGCGCCGTCTGCGAGCGCGTCCGCGCGCGTAGGGTTACAGTATACGTTCACAGGGTTGCAGAAGCGAAAGAGAGAACATAGCACGGCCAAAAGCGACAGCGAAGCAGGTGAAGGAAGCGAAACCTGGGATTCTCTGTCCTGCCGCGCGCCGAGGTGCACGGGACTCAAGGGCCTCCACGGCAAGCCCTTGACACGCAGTTTCACCCGCGCATCAGAGAGATAAAAGCTTGACCTGTGGAAAGGCATGGAGGTGACTGTCGTCGCTGAGCTGATAAAAACGTGGACATGCTGGCATATCTCGAGATAGGTAGACTGGCCAGGATCAGGCCTGGGGTTTAGCGGCGTGACGATGACGCCAGCTTGTGATTCGGCGATGTATCGCGGCTTGTGATTCGGCGAGGCAACCAAGCCATCTGATGCGATGGGAGGCATCCAGGCCAATCTGATGCTCGCGACGAGTACCGCTGCGACTCGGTTTGTCTCGTTGCGGTATTTCTGAGATAGGCAGATGACTGGTATCGTCGATGGACGCCGATGGACGTCTGACAGGACAGGGTCCTGCAGGGTTCATAAATGAGTACCGCACGACGCCGCGTTTCGCCTCCCGATCCGACTCAGCAGTTCTGAATCAGCACACTGTGCTTGGGAACCGTATCTCCTGAGGTTGTGCCGTTTCTGTCTCGTTTCCGGTTGCGCGAACTATCGATGACAACGGGTGTAGTCGCCGTTCTCCTGTCGGTACATAGGTTGGTTCATTCGCGCGGGTATTAATTGTTGGAAGGTCTCTGTTGCTGTGTGGTCTCTGTTGTTGTGTGGTCCTTTGTTGTGTTTGCCGCCAGAAGGTTTCGGGGCGGCCGCGTTGTGTGAAGCGCTGGTTCGACAGTTGTTCGATGCATCTTTTTGCATAAGGGATACAAGGACTCCCAGAAGTGCCATCCCCGGGGCATGGTCCAGAAAAGGTCCCAGTGGTGTAACCCACAGGTCGCAGGATTTGGCAAATCTGGCGGAATTCGAGACGAATCCGGACGCCGGTCCGGATTCGTCTGTGCGGCATAACTCAAGCTGCGCGTGTGGTACAATGTTAACAATGGTGTTGTGAGTCTATCCTTGTGTCTACTGGTTCGTCTGCTGTCTTGTGGTGGCGCAGGGCTGGGTGTCCTTTTTCCGGCCACCGGGTGCGCCAGGAGGTTGGCGTAAGCGTTTGCGCTGCGGACACTTGCCGCAGCTGCCTCGCTGCTGCTATTGGGCTTAGATACCTTGTGTCGTCGTGTTTTGCTTTGCTCCGTCTTCGTGCTTGAGGTTGTGTTGCTGTCTTTCGGTTTCATGTCTGTGACGCGTTATGCGGCGTCATGAAGTGTGTCGGTGTGGCCGGCAGTGATGGTAAGAATCGTGCATCGCTCCAGCCCTCGAGGGAGCTAAACGCACGAGCTGAAACGCATGCTTGCGCCCTCCACCATGGGCAGCTGGCTGCGGGGGGGTGAGGAAGCCACAGCTCGAGCTGTGGCTGCTCTGTTGCATGAAATGGACAGCTGCCATGTTCTACCCCCAGCAGCGGTAGCTGGCTGCTGGGGGGTAGGGAACCCACAGCTTCGGCTGTGGCTGCTCTCTTGCATGCAAGAGAGGGGAAGGGGCAGGGAAGATTGTGCCGGAGGGGAACACACCCACGAGCACAGCGACAGCTGGCTGACAGGCAGCAGAGAAGGCCTCGCAGCAGAACACAACACCATAAACAGCACCAGGCGCAATGAAATTGTCCACGAACGTACGCTTCAAAGCAACAGCGGGTCCATGTTGCTCATCGCTCCGTGCAGTGGCGATGCAGTGTCCGCGGACGCCTATCTATCACGCCCGGCCACACAACCACAAAAACACAAGCAGCAACACAAACCCATACAACAGGCTACCTATCATCTATTGTGACAACAAGGACTACACTACGGGCGTCTTGCCACTACGCCGGGCCGACAGCACTCGCCCCGGAATTCACCCGCGGGCCGAAACCTGCGGCAAGTCCAGCACACCTCGATCCGACACTGTCCACCACCGCGCGACCACTCGATAGCTTTGTTAAACGCTATGGTGTAACATTGCATGAGTATCAGTGGTCAAGCACACGCTGCTGTGGCTGCCCGGATTCACGGCGAAATCAACGCGGCGCCCGGATTCGTCGACCTGTGGGTTACACCAGTGGTCCGGATCTGAATTACGGCACGGGTGTTTCACTTCTCGCGTCAACGGAAAATGGCCGAGTTCCAGGAGTTCGCGCCGTGCACACCGCGTTGTGAAGCGATTTTGGGCGCGTGCAGCCCGGCGCGTGCAGCTCGGCGCCAAGAGAGATAGCGCTCAACGCGCCAATCTTATGTACCGGCCGGGCGCTCCACTATCGCAGGGAGGGAGTTCATCGAATCCCACGATATGCAGAGCACCGTGTCACGCGACGTCAAATAAGCATCGTTGTGACTTTCAATTTCAAACACGTAATCTATGTGAATTTGTCAGTTACCACGGGAGCGCGCGCAAGTTGTGGGGTTTTGAGTTTGGATATGGGGAGAGACTGTGGCTCTCCTGTACAGGCACAGCGCGCCTTCGTGGCGGGATGCCTGTGGCTCCCATGTGCGACAGAATCACCTTTAAATTGGTATCCTGGGTCTATCTATCTAGGTGTCTTTTCACACAGATATTGTGGATAGTGGCGCTCGCGCAGAAAGTATGCATGATCCGGATGATGATGATACAGGTATCGCCACTGCCCAGGACCTCCCTGCCGGCCCCGCGAGTGCCGAGCACGCGGACACAGCTCTAGCACCGCCCCAAGACCCACTCATGTCATTCTATGGGTCCCTAGCAACGCAAACATAGTTCCAGAGCGCAGTTTGACCCAAATCCGGCCATGATCGCATGGGTGTGCCTTATTTCGAGGTTGGCCCATGTGCACATGCTGCAAGCGCGCTGCGCAACACATCTACTCGTTATCTCCCGATATACCGACTGAACTCACAACCATCACCAGTTACAGAGAACGTTACAGCTGGAGCGTCCGCTTAAAGGAGCGAATGTGCAAAATGGGTTCTGCAGCCTGCGGGTGCGCCAGCAGGCGTTCGAACCTTCTGGAAAACACTAACAGAACACTTTAGGCTGTGCCTGCGCGCCGCGTTGGGCTCGTGCCCAACCAAACGCCCTTAGAGCGACCGCCGAAGCGCGCGTCAGGCAGGCGCCACCCTTTGTGCCAACCCTCTCATTTTTCAGGCCGTTTGGGGCCGTGTCCGCGCCGGACACACCCCAGGCGCGCCTTTGCTCAACGGTCTCGTGCTGCCGTGGCGGTTGCACTGCACCCATGCGGACCAATGCTGCAACCTGTTGGTGGTCCCGCACGCACCGGTTCCGACACCACCAGCGTCCATTGCAGCAGCGCCGAGTGGAATGCTTTCAGGAATGGTCACTCGAGTCACGCGCTGCAGTTCAGCGGCCGGGGCCACGGCGTTCGCGACAGTGGCACGGGTGTTCTGTGCTGCGGGCGTGCACGTGATCGGTTTCTGTAGCCACCACGACGGTGCCTCGCGCCGCTTTCGGCACGGTGCCATAACCTGTGACTGTCTTGCTGTTTCTGTTGATTGAACACGCTTTGCTGCTGTCTGGGCACGGGGCCGCAGCTCGTCGCTGCGTGTTGGCCAATAAATGCCGTAATTTGATTATGCAGGGTTATTCGCGCCTTTAATTGGGCGCTCCAGCCGCGGCGAATCGCCCCATCGGCCGGAAATCGGCGGTGCTTCACGGATCGCGTACAAAACCCATCGGACTGCTAAGTACTATCATAGTAGACGCCGGATACGCCCGATCCGGTCGTCTGCGGTCGCTTGCAGGGGTGGCTGGCGATGCATGGTGCGGTGGTCAACCGCAGGCTTCCGTGCGAGCGTGCCTGGGGAATTGGCTGGCGCGCACTGCCAAATAGAACTGGTATTGCATAGGTTTGACCGGCGGCGACGTTGAGCGCTCGCCGGGGCAGGGGCACAGGCGCATACCCTTGCGTGCCCACCTGCCCTCTTGCATCTTGCTGCTGAGCCCCTGCTTGGCCACGCATACACAAGCCAGCCACAGCTGTAGCTGCGGCTGCCCCAACCCCCCAGCTGATTGCTGCCTAGGCTTGTGGGGCAGTTCAGGCAGCTGGCTGCTGTTTAGCTGGTCCTGTCCATGCATGCTTGTG
>JAYMFU010082411.1:0-10485 GCA_036784835.1 Phaeophila floridearum
CCCGCCACCTCCCCCCCACCAGCCACCCGCAGGCTGCTCGTGCACTTCCGCACGCCCGCGCCTCAAGGCTGCTCGGCATCAAGATGCAGAGTAGCACATGGCGCCCTGTCATGTTGTGGTGTGATGCACACGGTGGGCAGTTATTGGCTTGGTCCTGCATTAGTGTCGAAGACCTGTTGCCTTCACACGCATGTTTTGCATGTTGTATTCCATGCCGTCCGATGTTTAGCATTGTTACTTTGAACTCCACTGTGTTAAAGAACAGTTGCGTTCTATGCCAACGGCAGCTGCTCGTCCTTGTTGCAAAGCTTTGATCATTCACCTTTATCTCCTTTCTGACATCCGCTTCTCCATGGCTCCTCTCGCCCCGAATCTATGCAGGTGTTCTTGGCAACAGCAATGCTTGTTCATAAGTAGTTTGCAGGTTGCGTTTCAGGTGCAGACAACAGCTTGTTGGTAGCTTTCCCTCATGTGTGCCATGGATGATGCATTTTCGTTACGCACTTTCTAGTGCAATAAATGGCAATGACAACAGTGGAATGTTTCTGACCAGTTGTGGTCGACAGACACTTGTTTGCCACCATGTTTGGTTGCCAGTGTCTCTGGACTCATCCATGTATGGGTTTAGCTTTTGGTACAGTTCCGTTGTCGGCATCAAGCGTCGACGCTGTGACACGTTCACCACGAGCATGAACGCTAACGTGTTCTCTTACAAGCCCTGACATCCCTGCTGCCTTGCATGTTGGACTCGGTGCGATGCCGCAACCTCTGGCACGCAGGCATGTTCCATGTTGCGCATGACATGGACGGCAGCATCTCAAAGCATGCCGGTTTGGTTTGACGTGCTGGCTGACCCCAATCCGACCACGTGGATTCCGTGCTGTGAACTCATTCTACTCATTCTACATTGCTGTGTTTGCTGAACACGACATGTTGTTTGTAAGATGAGCACTTGCATGTGTTTTGCGCACGAATACCAGCGGCATGCCGCTTGTGGGTTTGGAGCTGAGAGAACGTAGAGCAACCTGTGGCAGTGAGCAAGTTCGTTTGCATCCAACGATGCAATGAGCAATCCAACCAAGTACTGCACACATGCTCCTTATGGCTGGTGCCGTACTGTCCCCAGGTGTCAACTGGTGTAAATCAGGTGTAGCACGTGAGAAGAAGAGGTTGCAAGCTGAGCAACAAACAGATGGGGAGGGGCGGATACCACAGCGCACTGAGTGCAGAGTGGGTGAACCGGTGTGTGCCTGGTTCCGCACAGTTGCTATCACAGGCAGGTGGTAGGAAGTGCATGGCGGCTACCAAGGTGCCAATTTGTGCAGGCTGAGGCGGGAGGGAAGAGATGGGGCACTGCGCTGGTGTGCATACCTGGTGGTTCGGCGGTGGTGGTCGTGTTGTCGGTAGCCGCGCGAATCGGATCGCAGTCGTGTCCACGCCTTGAGCTCCTGTGCAGCAGCAGTGATCGATGAGGTGTGGCCCTTCAGCAGGAACCGCGCACGGAGGAGCCTGTTTCCAGTAGTCTTCCGCTAGCGGGCAGCTACACCCATCTGTAGGTATGGGCAGTTTCCGTCTTGCCCAGGACGGAGCGCGCACAACCTCAACGCATGAAGCGTGAGATAGCCTGCCGACTGCAGTACGGTAAGCGCGGGAGGCCATTTCGTCGCTTGTGCTGCGAATCAAGAGATGCAACCCTGGGAAGCAAGCACGTGCTCAGATGTGACGCGGGCGACTGCCAACTAAGCGGCAAGACAAGCCGACCAAGGTGAGAGCGCCGCGGCACGGCCGGGCCAGCGCTACAGCGGGGAGCTAAGCATACGCACAGCTACAGACACGATTCCGCGGGCCGTCCAAACAGCAACTGGTGAGTCGTGAGATGGGCGCAAGGCGGTTGCTGGCTGGTCGGTCGGCCAGGCGGGCCCGCGGACCCGCGCGACGGTTCAGTGCCTCGCAGCGGGTCGGGCCTCGGCAGCTGGCAGCGCCGAGAACTGCTAGGAAACCTGCAGCCCGGCGATGTAGAGTACTACGTACGTGCCCCAAGGATTAATCCGCACCTGTCGTGCTTCGCGTCGCCGTATCCTGCGGGAGCATGTGGCTCGCAGGGCGCTCCGGAGGGCTCCGAGGGCTCGGCGAACCCGCTCCGCTACTCCACCGCGTCCGCGAACCTCCCCGTACAGTTGGCCTCGGCAACGCTTGTGGTGGAATTGTCGGTCGAGCTTGGCCGGGCTGCATGATGGGGATGGGCTGCATGGAGCCGGTGACTCGGAAGATGTGGCCGGCCACATGTCGTCACGTAGACGCGTCGCAAAGCCTTGCGAAGCTTCGATGCGAGTATCTCGATACCTAGATATGCTCATCCTGGCAGAGTTTGGAGTCCAAACTTTGGACTCGATACGCTGTGCGCACAGCGCCGCAGAGACGTTGCTGGTCGTTTTTGAGACATATGCAGCGTCAGCTACAATACGCGCGGCACTGCATCGCAGGAGGCAACGCAGCCCCCGGTTGTCACCAAAGACGTTCAGACCCGAAGCAAAGGAGATGTCGTCCGCATCGTGGCACAATGGGTGCTGGCCTTCACGGGCAGTCGAGATGACAGTGTGGTCGCTAGGCTGGTTGTGCACGGCAGGTGCTGTCTGGTGTCGGGCTCATGGTAGGGCTCCCTGGGTTGCGAGTGAGGTAGTGGTTGGCAGCTGGCAAATCGTAGGGAGGGGGGTTCTGACGACTTTTGGCTGTCCCGGGCTGATGGTCACTCGCTGATGAGGCAGAGATCAGGTGGTGCGGTATCCTCCTGCTGCCTTGCGGGCGTTCGGTTGTGGCCTTGTCTCACAATCCAGCAACAAGTTGTTTGTTCAGCTCGGTGTGGCTCGCCCATGTGAGTGCGTGCTGCGATGCACTGAGGCATGCACCTGGCCTTCGCAATCTTTCACAAGTACACGAATCATGTGTTCACACAATAGCAGAGTGCCACATGACGGCAGAAAAAGGCGCGTAGAATAGATGGTGTCGTGCTCTTGAAGGACATCAACAATTGCAATTGTCATGCAGCCACAAGTACTGTTAATGTTTCTGAATGCTTTCCTCATCAAATAGTCAGCAATACCTAGCTTTTGCTACTGTTTTCGTACACCTGGTATCAAACCACACCAGGGCAGGTCGACCACCGCATGTCTACCCGACGCGGCAATTAACTTGCACGTCTCGGACCTCAAGTGCTGCAGTTCTCTGTCCCTGTCCCTGGACGCCCCTTGTTGCTGAAGTCTGGAGTACAGAGCCCTGGAACGATGGCTAGTTGATGCAGCCCCACATCAGTGATGTCGCAATAACGGATGTTCCAGCTGTGGAGGACAGTGGCGGTGGACGGGTGCTGCAGCCCCGAGTCCTTCACGTTTTAACAATGACTGGCGTCCAAGCTCGTGGGGGCATCGAGGACGGACAGGTGTTGCTGGGATGGGCAATTTAGGATGTGTGGAGGGGACCTCGACCCCAATGACCCACCCCACGCGCGCGCGCACACACACACACACACACACACACACACACACACACACACACACACACACTCTCATGCGCAGAAGACTACTTGTTGTGTGCAGTGCTTTCTATTTCAGCACAGTGGTGGGTGGTATGAGCTCAAAGCATCACAACACGCACAGTGCGAGCAGGGACACGGATGAAGTATTGGAGGCTCCCCCACTAGTGAACGGCTCCACTTGCGTGCCAGGTGGTTTTGCGGCAGGTGCGCAGCTGGGCATCACAGAACCCGTGCAGCCCACAGTTCCAGGTGCCCGGTGCACAGCGGGTGCTTGCACAGCGGCTGCCAACCGCACAGCGTCCGTACCTAGCACTGCATGCAACCGCACCGCACGTGCCCCAGTGGCAGCTGTGTTCGCTGGCGACAGCAGCAGGGCTGCTTGGCGAGTGCGAGGTCACAGGTACCAGGAGTCCACCACTGAAAAGAAGTGCGCGTCCCCATTGTGTTGACGTCGCCTGACTCGTGTCCTATCCCGTCGTTTGGTTGAGTTGCCGACGAGCCACACATTGACTGAGTGTTGACATCATTGAGATGGCGTTTTGAAACCCGATTCGGATTCAATCTGTGGTTCACAGGCAGTACGCGTTGCATAGTCATGCATACTGCACCCTCTGAATTCAAACAGGGGCGCATCATCGGGCACCGGGGTTTGCTAGGCCAGTTCAAACAGCCGCCCAATGCCATGCTTGCCATGCGTGACAGCTTCTAAATACGTCGGGCCGGTATTTTAAGGTGGGGCAAATCCCGGAATCCGGTATTTTGGGGGCTATGTATAGCGGAAATACTGGTCCTCATTTGAAGGGGCCGGTAGCCAGGACAAAGTGAAATACCGGAAAGCCGTAAATTTAAAATTTGCTTGTAGACCCCTGCTATTGCCTACCTCCGGCAACTATATTCCCTACCCAACGTCACCACAAACATCGATCTACTAGTATTCCGCTCATGAGAATCGCCCCAAGCCAAAAGTTCGACTTGAACTTGTCCAAACAGCTCTCTGGCTTGTCCAGATCCACATCGGCGATCTGCCATAGTGCATGTGCGGTTGCACCTGATACCCCAAGGTAAAACGGCAACCCTGCGCCAAGCATTGCCCCCGAAGCAGACTGAAGGCCACCCATCACAGCTGCAAGACCTGCAGAGAATGATACATATCCTGAAAACCTGTCAACACAGACGTAGTTGTAAGCTTTGCTCGGCATACTTTGGAGTAGTTGCAGAGCAAGTCCATCCGCACAAACAACCGGCCAGTGGCAAGCTGTACAATCAGTTTGTGTGACACATCACCCTTCTGTTCAGTGGCTGTGGCGGGTGGAAAAGGCAGCTCACAACTTGTGACAGGCGCTCACAACCAGATGATGATTCTGTGAAAGCGATATGACACTGGCTCGTGCTAGATGCATGAGCAACAGAACCATCACGGCATTTTCAGTCACTGAAGAGCCCCACGTCCACATGGCACAACCTAACAGGCCAACATCTGGTATGTGTTGGTGCTGGCTATCAAATCGAATCGCCGATGGAACACCTTGAGGCACCAAACGCAACAACAAAAACACGAAACCACGTAAAACAACCTCTCCTGCAGGAATGTTGCTCATCTGCAGCAAGCTTCGTAACAGTATTGAGCGATAATTGACCGTTTGCTTGGAAGCTCCCGCACAACACAGGACATCCCGGTTGGAAATTGAGAGCAGCAGGCCAATTCACAGCACTACAAAGTGCTGGTTTTCAACATACTGGGAATGAGCGACGGCCGCAACAATGGGCACAGCATGTCAACGCAAACGCACATCAGCGACTGTCTGGACTTGCAGTCCTGAACACGTGATGAACACGTGCCGACACATGCATGCATGACACATGCATGAAGTGCTAGGTACACCGCAACAGAGTACGGCTGGCACGCATCTGGAAAGCTGCACTGATGGACTCCACACATTTAGGTGTGGCCTGGAACGACCACTTATCAAGAACTACAGTAAAGGTGGCAAGGGACAACTCAAGAGCCACAGAGCACCCAGTGTTCACTCAAGGACCACCTGACCAGGTGGTGAACTTGGAGTGTCTTGCGGGATCTCACCATACAGCACAGGCTTCGTCCTGTCCTGCAACAGCAGCGCCGTGGACTTCACTCCAATCTTTTGATCATCAACCTTGTCCATGTGGGCATAGATGGTGTCATAGACAAGCGTCCAGGCCACGCCGGACAGGTAGAGTGGCAGCACAACCGGCCAACTGCACGAGCCACATGCGGCAGCCCAACCCAGCATTGCGCCCCAGTTGATGGTCAGCCCTAAATACAGCTGAGGCTGCATGCATACAATTAGCTGGTTGCACACGGTCATGCACAGTCCTTAGAATATCGCAGTGTCCGCCTCTGGGAATCTACTAATTCGGAAACTGAACAGATGAGTCAGCACAACAATCTAAAGCTCTGTCCCGCTGCCTCCTGCCCTACCTCCCCGCCGTGCTTCCCCTTCGCTCCCATAGTCATGAACACTCATGCGCTCTGAACATGCACACAGCGGTGTGTACTTACAAGCTCCACAGCCCAACTCCTTCCCACCACCCAATCATTCAACACAGCGCAAACTCCTGTTATACTGCCATCAGATACGGACCCAAATGCTGAACCATCTGGCCTGAAGCACCGCTTGCCCTGTTGCACACCCAGAAGCAATATGCAAACACATGCACTTGTGCCTGCCAAACCGCATAACCACTTGCTGCATGCCGTGCTATCCAGCAGCGAGTATCGTTGGCAAGCACGCATATCCCCCGTTTGTGTGCGGGACGCCTGCGTAACGTGACAGTACCACCCCCCGTGAACATGTGCAAACAGTAGCCCTGCTTCCACTGCAGAGCAATCAAGCATGAACCTGTCTGGGTGCACCACTCTTCCCCATCAGCAGGACTGTTCCTGCAGTTGCACCCTCAACTCTACTATCCATCGGCGGTGACCGATTTCATGTCCATGGGACTCGTACTGTGCTACAAGGTGAATGGTCTCATAGTTCAATGCAACAAAAGAGGCAATCTCGGCCACCGCCAGAATCCCCTCCATTCCCAAAGATGGCCGACAAGGATGGCTGCTGCTTCAATGAGCATAACAGCCGACAGGATCGTGGCTGCAACACACGCAAAGACTTACCACATAAGTCACACGCTTCATCAGAGGGTAGGTTGCAACCAGCAACAGGGACGATGCCCCAAGGATCTGGGAATAGAAGTTGAGCTGTAGCAGGATACCTAGACCGAGGGAGAGCTGGGCGGCCAGGAAGGTCCATGCAGCGGGGTAGGTCAGCAGCCCTGACGCCAGTGGGCGGTAACGTGTGCGTGCGACCTTGGAGTCGAGGTCACGATCGAGCATGTCATTAATTGTGCAGCCCGCACCACGAAGTAACTGCAAACATGCAGTATAACATTACTGCTTGGGCTAGGCCTTCGCTTCCCCACTCTCGCTCCTTGCTCCATCGCCCTTGAGGTGTCTATGCTACGCACAACGCCAATGGCGAAAACCATGCACACCGCCATCCTAAAGCTAAACAGTCTGGAACGAGCTGCACATGCGGCAAACCAGCACACCTGAGCCACAGCGAACAAGCAAACACATTTTGGCACACGTGCACTTGTAACACGTTGTAACAGAACAGAATCACGCCTGCCGCAAACGGGTCTGCGCAGCACGTTTGATTAAGCTGCTTTTGCTGGCGTGACACCAGACCGCATGCGGCAACAACATGCGTCGCGGTCGTGTTGGAATACCAATGCAACCAGGGTCTGTTTCCAATGGAAACAGCTGGACACGACAGTTTAGGTACAGACGAAACACACATAATGGTGACCTAGCTTGAGGCCACGATTCCAATACCGTTAAACAGCGGGAGGCGTTGGCAGGTGGAAGACTGCACACACAAATGTGGGGCATCCCTGAGCCCCAGGAGTTCACACCACTGATCCTGCACCGAAAAGAACTAAGAGCTTCATATTGGGAAGGTCATGTACTGGGGTGGACATGCCTATCGACCAGAACCCGGGCCACGCAAGGAGCCAGGTCCCAATGGGCTTGTGAAGCCTTGCCAGATGTACAAAAGGAAGCAATGACGCTGGGGCCACTCTTTCAATCCAGTGAGTAGCTTGTGGTGCAGCCTCGGGCCCAGGAGGAGGAGGAGGCTCAGCAGCGCCATCGGGGCCAGCCCTCTCGCTCGCCACTGATCGCCGCAGCACCGCCAATGTCGGTGGTAGGTTGGCAGTGCCATCAGATCTACAACTCCAGGAAACGTTCGTGTGCACGGGCTGCCGGTGCCATTGATTGTACTGGCGCAGTGCAGCTTGGGACTCCTGCTGCAGCTCGCTGGCGTGGGCTGCCCGGTTCAGCGTAAACAAGCGCCGGCGCGGCGTCCCCGCGGTGCCTTCCGCAGGTGCACCGCTGTCGTACAAGGCTACGATGGAGGTGAGCTCTTGGGAGCATCCCACGCAGCTCCGGTGCAGTATCGCCCAGAGCTGCTCGTTTCGGACGACAGCCCTGGCCATCTTAGCGTGCTACTACCTGGGAATGTGAACCGTCTACGAGGAGCGGCGCATGGGGCGGGTGAAGGCAGGAGGCCGTATGGTTCCAAACAGCCTCCCTGAACAGCACTACGCTGTCAGCACGCAGCGCAGAAAGCGAACTCGACACGCTTGTACACGCTTCTATGGCTTCACAAAGTAGTGATGTATGGCGTGTGGGTGCTTTGGCATGGCTTGAACCAGGGATAACAGCACAATGGTGGTGGAACTCGTGGGGTGCCATCACCTCGTGGAGTCGGGCACACCTCACTAGGGCCAGCCAGATGCAACCTCTGAAGCTTACCCACCACTCGTGAAGCGTCACTGGCAATCAGCCACGTTTCCAGAAAGGGCAGGACGTGGCCTAACACGACAGCAGAGACATGCACACGAGCAACAGCTAGCACGCCCCTGGGCAGCACAACAGGAAAGCAAGAACGCCGCAAACCAAGCCACACAACCACTATCGATTCACCTCGTACCAAGGGAACCCTTCAAAACGGTCCATACATGCCCAACATTCAGCACGTCGCATTATGCACATGGCACCATGCGGAGAAACCTTGAGCACAATACGTTAACTTACAATCTACGAGATAATGCAACAAGAGCGCAACCTAATTGTACAAGAGCAGCAGCTACGGAACAGGCCACGGGCAGCCGCTGCACGGCCCATGGGCACAACACATCCCTTGACCATGCCAGCAGCGCGCCCTTCCTGACCATCCCCACATGCAACCATCCCAACCACGCAAGCACTCCATCAATGTGTATGTAGCTGCAGCGCAGCAGTCTGTTCCGCGAGCGCAGTTTCTACGACCGGCTTCATCTGATCAACAATGCTCCTCCACTGCTTCGCACTCTGCTTCGCGAGTTTCGCCTGTGCGAGCGCAAAGTCACGCAGGGAACGGCTCATGTCCTGGCTGCGCTCGTTCTGGAAGATGACCAGCTCCTCCTTCATACGCTGCTCGATGAGCAAGTAGTCGTCCTGGGCCTTCTGGGCTGCGGCTTCAGCCTCGTTCATCTTCCCCTCTGCCTGCACAGCATCACAGAGCAGGTCAGAAATGCAACGGCCGCGCCCAAGGCCTGGGGCATCCCCCGTACTTCAGCCCGAACCTGCGCATGCCCTGGCACACGGGCTGGGTACAAGTACTTCGAGGCACAGCCGGTGGCGGTGTGTTCACTTCTGCTGGCCAGTGTGCAGCACAGCTGTGGTAGATCTCGCCACCAAGGTGCAGCGCACACGCCGCAGCAGAGTTGGCACAGCAGCCGGACGGCAACAACGGCCATTGTCCCAACCTCACCCGCCCGGCTTGATAGCTTACCCGGTGCAGATGCAGGATCTCACGCACACCACACATGCCAGTCAGTACCCACTGAATGCATCTGCCGACGCCACACAAGCGGCAACACAACCACGCATGCCGTGCCAGCCACCGCCTTTCGGATTCCGCTGTGTTACAGCCAGCAAGTGTGCTGAACAAACCCGGGAAAGCCACCAGCTCAGCACGTCACCAGCGAATGCCTGTTTGACAGCAGCCGTGTCAACGCAGCCGCTGCAGGTGTCTGGAGCAGCAAAATTGTTCGCAGCGGTTGACGTTGAAAGGCCGTATGCGGGTAGTAGCACTCGATGCCTGGCCGACGCCGGCAATGGCAAAGGCTGGGGCAGTAATGGCAAGGGCCCCGTGCGGACCTTTGCACCAATGGGCAAAGAGTGGCATCGGCGAGGGATTGTGTGCTCCTACCCACGTACGGTCTTTCAAACGGCCCAGTGCGGGCCTTTGCACCAATGGAAAGGCTCGGGCAGGACCCAGCTGGCGAGCACCAGACGCATCCACCCGCATCAGCTACACCAACAGGAGGAGCAACAGGCATACACGCAGCTGAGGCGCAGTGACAGCTGCAGAGGGAGTTCCGCAGAGGCCGTACCGTGAGGACTGCGTCGGGCTTGCCGCCGGCGCGCAGGGAGGCGACCTTGGCCTTGGCCGCGTTCAGGTTCGCCTCCGCGTGCACCTTGGCCGCGAGCGCATCCGCCCGGTCTTGCATGGTGTCCTTAAGGCTCTTCATCGCCAGGCACTGCTCCTTCATCGGTGCAGCAAAGATCCTGTGGGCACACGGGCAGCGGTTGGCGGCAGCCGGCCCCTCCAGCACAAGGCCAAGCTCAGTCACCTGACGGTGCGTATACTGGGCACCCACCCAGGCCAAACATGGAACAAGGGGGTTGAGGCTCAGGGGCGCTGAAATGGAGCAGGGGCTCGCGCTCCCGTGTACGTCTGCGAGTGTGCAACACAGATGGGAAGAGAGAGGGTGAGCCAGGGGTAGGAGAAAGTGTGTGTGTGTGTGTGTGTGTGTGTGTGTGTGTGAGAGATATCTGTGTGCGTACATATGCATGGGGAGGTGGGTGT
>JAYMFU010082522.1:0-10480 GCA_036784835.1 Phaeophila floridearum
TGAACACCGAACGCCAGAAGAATCGAGGCAACGATGACTACTCCCTCGATTCCGATCCGAAGCCACGGTACGCGCTGTATTCGCTCCACCGGCACCCACCAGGAATGAAAGACGCTGACCGGACCGACCCGGCCGACGCGACATCTAACGTTTCGAGGTTTCCGGCGCGGCGCGCAATACGCGCCATGGTCCAGTGGAGCGAACGTAGTGAGCGGAACCGGAAACCGCATTGTTATAACGGTGGCGCACTCTTAAACCCAGAGTTGTCCGGCGACGTCAGAGTCTACTCGTGAGGCCGGGCCTCTCGCGCCCGCGCGTTGTGCAAACAAGCCAAGACCTCCACCACATCTCCATCGACCCGGTAGTACAGGGCGTATGGAAAGCGATGGAGGAGAGCTCTCCGATAGGCCGCCGCTACCTGCGGAAAGGCCGTCGGGAACTCCATGATGAGCTCAATCGCATTCTCCAGCGATTCAACGAAGTCGATTCCAAGGCCCGCACGCTGTTCTTCGTACCAGGCTCTCGCCGATTCGACGTCCTCCGCCGCCTCCCGTCGGAAGCGAACTCGCACCTACGCCGACCCCTTCAAGCGCTCTTGCACTTCCTCCCACGACACGTACTTAGGGCTGGGCTCGGACAGGCGCCCCTCCAAGACCTCGACGTGCCAGGCCGGAACAGGGACCTCATCTGGGGTAGCGGCGATCGCATCCCAAGCATCTCCCAGAAGCTCAATCCGCTCCTCGGGAGGAAGTCTGAGAATCTCGGCGAGTAGGGCTTCCTTGGTCATGGATCAAATCTCAGGGCCAAGCACGGGTCAGGGCAATGTCTCAACAAGTAGTACCCGCTATACCCGCCTAAGTCATGATCGCGCTGCCGAATAGCTCGTCTTAGACGCCGTCGCTTCCCTCACCTCGGTTACCGAACGACTTGGAGGACGGCTACGGACTCCACGCCTAGGTGGTCGCGTACCACCCCAGCCAGTAGCCCGTTACGCACGCGAGGCGTTGGCGCCGGCACCAAGGCCATACTTGTCACGGCTCTCGGGGTGCCGTCCGAGTGGTAGATGTCAACCGAGCGTTCTCCCGGATCCGACGTTGCCACCTCGGCATGCATAACCCACAACGAGCCCTCATCATCAAAGAAGAAGGTGGCGAAGTAGGGCTTGTTGTCCGGAATCCGGCTCTTCATGTCCGAGACACCGACTTCTCCAAGACGGTTCCGGACCTCGGCGAGGGCCTCGTCCGCCATCGCCTCGGCTTGGTCGGCAGTCGTCACTGGCGCGGGTTCGATATCGACACCGACCGTCAATTCGATGTCCCCCGAAGTCGACAACCTGAGGAGGGAGGCCTCCCCAGAAAAGTTGTACCAGAGCCCCCCCTGTGGGTCGAATGCAAAGAGTGGCTCTCCTGAAAACGGAACAGGCAGCACCAGCGAGGTCTCTGCGTCGCGATGCTCGAACAATCGGGGCCACTCGACGAATGGAAGCGCGATCTGATCAACGAGGCTGACGGCACCTTCCGTCACTTCGGTCTCAACCCACGCAGCCGCCGGGTTGGCCGGGTCAGGGGAAGTGATCCCAACCCAGCGGAGGGTTGTCGGAGCCGAGAATCCCAAAGCAAAGGGATAGAGGAGCGGCAAGTTCACAGGCCGATAGGTACCCTGAAGTTCGCCGTCGGGGCTGAACACGGTCAGACGGCCGTTCCGCAGATCAACGACCCATAGGTCTCCGTCTGGTCCCCAGAGGAGCTTGCCTGGCTGCTCGAACTCTCCAGGACCTTGACCCCGGCCTCCGAACTCCCGGACTGCCACGCCATCCGGGTTGAAGACCCTGATCGTGCGGCTCAAGCCATCGAGTATGAAAAGCGATCCGTCCTCCCCGAGTTGAACGTCCGAGATACGTCCGAACGGGGCCTGCTCCGGCTGCACCAGCACAAGGGGTTGAAGGAACCATTCCGGCACACTCGTCGATGTCTGGCTCGCATCGCTCCCACACCCGGCCGCCAGCATACAGGCAGTCCAGCCGAAGACAGCCCTCCGGATCGATCGACGACGGATCGCCGCCAGATCGGTACTCCCCGTCCCGGCGTTCACCTCAGATCCTCCATCCAAAGGCTCCGTACTGCACTCCACGACGCCAGTTCGGGCTACTCCGGCGATGGCGTCTAACGTTCAGGTGGTTTCGGCGCGGCGCGCAATACGCGCCATGCTACGTGGAGCGAACGTAGTGAGCGGAACCGGAAACCGCACTGTTATACGCTGGACCCCCGACTGGATCACACCTCCAGACTACGCTTCCAATATCCGGGGTGAGGATGGGGGGGAGCGTCAGTCATGCATCCCAGTACACGCTCAGTTCGGTCGGGAAAGCGAGACTCTCTTTCTTCGAATTATTGCGACCGCTCCACCCAACATTCAGGTGCCGGTAGACATGCGCGAGCGCGATCTCGAGTTCTGATTCGGACATCTCTTCCAAACCGCCGACGATCGCCTCCAGCTCGTCTAGAGCCTCGCGGAAATGGACCTTGATCCAGTTCGTTTCCATGTGGTAGCCCTTTCCATTCCGGCGGGATCGCGTCTGGCGTATAACCGTTCGGAGGTTTCCGGCGTGGCGCGCAATACGCGCCATGCTTCAGTGGAGCGAACGTAGTGAGCGGAACCGGAAACCGCATTGTTAAGTGTAGTCGCACCTGCACGCCGAACTCGACCCGGCGAGTCCCGGTCAGTCCAGAACGCGGACGACGGCGTGCACCTCATCGAACCCGTCAAATAGGCGGAGAAAGGAGCCGGCCCCTAGAGACTCATGCGGAGCCTCGTCCATCAAGAAGTGCACAAGGCCGGTCGAAGGATTCCCCTGTTCGGCGGGTGTCTGCTCGAATCTGCAAACAAGGCTCCAACCCTCGCCTAGGGGTCCCTCTAGGCCCGGCCAGGCAGGCTGGATCAGTTCTTTCACAAGAAAGAGGCCCCTCTCCTCCCGGAGCGGCGACCAGCGGATCTCAGCCCGATGCTCGCGAACGTCTGTCAACGGATACCTACGCTAGACGAATCGTATCGTGGGCGCGATTTCACTTAACTCGTTTTAAGCGTCGGTGATTCTGTCACTTGGCTCTACCGACTGTGCGGTCAACACGCCCGGGAGACCCGTCTCAGGTCCTACGATCGAGCCTAGTAGGGCAAGGCGCGATAGATACGTCCCGCTACGAGTGGTTGGGACGCATCCGAATTTCGGAACGTGACGGGAAGTGAGACTCGGCTCGTGTCAGTTATCTCCGAGAAGACGATGAAGTGGAGATGCTCTCTCGGGCCAGTCAGCCCCGTGAACCCACTGATACCGATCACCTGCCCGGGGACAACCGAGTCGCCGACCGCAACTCGAGCTCCGTTCTGAGTCAGGTGAAGGTACTGTGCGAACGTGCCATCCGAGTGAAGAACCTCGATCCAGTTCGTCTCGTTGATATCGTGATTCCCGTCGACCCACCCCTCTTGGACACCGGTGACCCGGCCCGCGCGAGATGCGAGAAAGGGCGTTCCGATCGGCATGTCGAAATCGAACCCGAAGTGATCCCTCTCATTGTGAAATCCGTCGCAGTTGGATTGGGAAAGGTAGGACTCGGTCCCGACCTCGAAGGGGAGGACATAGGGACTCGACGCTGGGTCGCTGTAGACCGCTCCTCGGCAGTTGTTGTTCAGGATCTCTCGAACCTGCTCTGCCGTGTAGAGCGCGGCCACGATTAGGGGCAACGTCAAGAGGCCTCGTCTGAGCCAAACCCCACCCGCCTTCTTCTCACCCGTCATCCCCACGTCCCCCCAACGACCGGTCTAAACCCCAAACACCGCAAATCCGCCTCCAACTTCGTTCGGAACCGGCAGATTCCGTTCCGCCTTCAGTTCCTGCGACACGCCGGATGAGTTTGATCCCGCGTGTTCGGCACACCACGATTGGCACTGACGCTTAACGACTCGGAGTTCTACTGCCGGCCCAGCTCCGTGACTAGTCCCAGCAGTTACAGGACTCTCCCCCGCAGCCTATCCGGACTGTAGAACTCTTTGTTAGAACGCCCGCGCCAGCAGTTGTTCGAGCCCCTCGGGATAGAGCGGCACTTCGCCTCTCCCTTCAACCGAGATCCACACGGCCTCGCCCTCCCAACCCGGTTCATGGACTCGCAGCGAGGGCTCGGCGTAGAGAGACTCGTCCTGGAACTGAGCGTCGAAGACGAAGACGACTTCGTGGCCCGGTTCGTTTCCGTAGGTGAAGACTTGCTCCAGGACACCGAGTAGGACGAGGTCCTTGCACTCAGCTAGGAGCTCTTCTCGGACCTCACGGCGGATCGCCTCAGCGGCTCGCTCGCTGAATTCGATAGAGCCACCGATTGGGCGGAAGAACCGCTCGCCGGTCACGGGGTCCCTGCCCTGGCCCACCAAGATCCGGCCGTCCCGGTGGAAGACGCACAGCGCTACAGCCCGAATCGAAGGCACGTCATCTCCGCGGCGGTGGAGGGCGTTCTAACGTTTCAAAGTTGCGGGCGCGGCTGAGCGCAAAGCGAAGCCGTGCTCGACGAAGTGAGCGTTAGCGAACGGAGCCGGCAACTGTTTGTTAGGCGGCGTTGGGCACGACCGTGAACTCGAAGCGTGGTGTCGGCACCTACTCGCCGCTCCCGAGAAGCGCGTCGTCGTTCTCACCGATGAGGCCACGGGATCTGGCCACGGCGACCATGCCCGCGCCGAGGGAGCCGCAGAGCGCTCCACCGATCACCATCGTAGAAACAACTGACACCGTGATCGCCGGGGCCAAGCCAAGAAACACGAGCTTGATGCCCGACACGATCAGAAACGGGGCAGCCGCTCCGATAGAGGCGCCCACCAATCCAGCCTTGGCTGCGGAGATTTCCGCGAGGCTGTGTTGTCTTCCAGTGACTGCAAGGAATGCTGCCACTCCGCCGGTCGCTACGGCGCCGATCCCACCCCAAATGCCTGCTCCGAGGAGGATCAGCTGTGGGTCGAGTCCTCCGGTGCCCAGGAGCGAAGAAATGGCTACGCCGGCTCCACCGAAGACCGCTCCGGCGATGCCACCGACCGAGGTGAGTCCCACAAACCCGCGGAGCTTCCTCCACCAACGATGCATTCTGTTTCTCCCGCGAGGTCTCGGTTCGCCACGTCCCGGCCGTTGGTCCTACGGTCTTTGCACGTACCGTGTTTCTGCGCCGGATTGGCTCGATCAATGACCAGCTAACGTTTCGAGGTTTCCGGCGCGGCCCACGACCGGAGCCTCCGGAGCTGACCACCCGTCATGACTACGGCTTAGCTGCTCAACCCGCCACAACGAAAGAGGGCCATGTAGGGGGAGTGAGCGAAGCGAACGGACCCGGAAACATTCTTGTTATCGGACGAACGCCGTCGCCTGCCTGCTTCCTTCATTCTGATCGTCGATCCAACCACTCCTTCCACACCTGATCCAAGGGGATGTCCAACCACTCCTGTGCCGATGGAGTAGGTCGGCTATCTGGGAATCCCTCCTTCCCGTAGTCGTAGTAGGCGCCTCCATTGCCCTCCGCCCTGAACCCTGCCGGACCGGCAGTCAGTTCTACCTTTCGCTGGACCTCACGCATGAACCGGTCTCCCAAGAACTCGTGGAGCCGTTCGAGAGTCCTCGATTCAACCACAACCCTGGGCGGCCAGTTTCCATGGCGCTCCTTGAAGCCATCGAGCGCAGCAAGTAGTCGGATGAAGTTCCTATCGGGCTCGATCATCTCTCCCGGGCCCATTGTCTGGATAGGGATGGGTATCTACTTCTGCCAACACCTGAGTCAGGAGTTCGATAGCGCGTAGGGCCGCCTCGCCGAGTTCATCTCCTTCCTGCAAACGGCCATGGATGGCAGCGTTTCGGAGGGAAACCAGTTCTTTGGCGTGCGAGATCAACGCCTCTTCTTTCCCGATTGCCAAGGCGAGCCGGTCGAGCAAGGCGCCAGCTGTGGCTTTCTGGCCAACTTCGTAACCATGTGAAGTCAACCACTCTCGCAGAACCGCCTCCAGACTGGCACCACAGAAAGCAGTGCACGAAGGGTAGAGCCCATAGACGTACGCGAGCGATGCTTCCCTGAGGTAAGAGCTCTGCAAGGCGCTTGGCGTACTCTGGAGCAGAATGGCAATGAGACCCCGATAACGGTGAAACCCGCCTACTCCGCGATCGACGAGATCCTCGGCCAACCTCAGATCTATGGCTTGCTTGACCCAAGAATTGTCCAGAACAGGAATCAGCTTCCTGACGATCTCCTCTTGCGCTGCCGGCACGCTGAGCCGAGTTCGTGCTTGGAACACGTAATCTCCGACTATCTCCAGCAGGACGCGCAGTTCCGGCTCCAATGCCCCCATCTCGTCGCGCGCTTGGTCCATCCCGCCCGTGAGATGAATCCACACGTCATATCGGGGCGCCCCGTCGGGCATCGCGTCCTTCAACCTTCACCTCCCGGGCACCCAAACAGCCTCAAGGCGTTTGTCCCATAACTCGTCTTATGGGACGGCGCTTCCCAATGGTTGACTTTGATTACACGCCTGCACCGCTCAAACTCGGATGCCTGCCTCGCCGGCAACCTTCGACAGGAAGGCGCAGAACCAGTCGTTTTCCTGGGCGGCCTCGGCAGAAATGGCGTTGAAGTCAGCCCTGACCTGTTCCCTTTCTTCACCCGGGCCCTCTGGTAACGCTTCTGCTCGTCGAAGAACTGCCTCATAGCGTCTCAACAACTCGCCACGGTCCATTTGATTACTCCGCCTGGTCCTGAACAACTCGTTGATTCGGATTGACGGGCATGTCCGATATCCCGTAGAACGCCCAAACGGCACCCACGCCAGGAATGATAAGGCCGCCGAAGTGGTAGGCAGCCAACGCGCCTGAGGCAAATCCACCGACTGCCTCCACGATCATCAGCGCAGCGAGCGCAATCCCGAGAACCAAGGGCAAGCCAAGCCATTCGTTCACCTGAGCGCCCCTCTTTTGTTTCCAGACTCTGAGCGCTCCGATGCCGGCGGCAATGGCCAAGAGATACGTAACGGATCTGATCCGGAGTTCCATTGCCAACCCTGGGGACACTTCACTCGAAGAGCCGATCGTCCAGGCGCCGAGGGTCCACAGTGCAAGCGCCCCAATCCCCACAATGACCTGGGTGCCCCTCCATAGCCGCATGAGCGGCCTGGCCCTGGTTGGTTGGGGTTGCCCAGGATCTGCGTTAGGGCCAGCCGTCGGTACAACGAGAGGCGCCTCTCTTACCCTCTTCGCTTGAAGGGGATAGCCGCAATGGGGACAGGTAGCGGCCTGGTCACTTACTTGGCCGGTACACTCAGGGCAGGCAACGATCACGACCCTATACCGGAGCGTTGGGTTGGGCGCATGATGGCTTTTCGCATCTTCCTAGAGGCTCGATCGCGGTTTTCGTGCATATCGGTCACCGACCGACCTTGACAGGTTGGAGGGCAAGCACCGGTTCCGCGTGCCAATGGTTCGTACCTTCACGAGCGGGCCGCCAGTCCGGGCCTTCCAGTTACAAAGCAGTACATCACGCGTCAGGTGGCAGATCCGTTCGGCGCTGTCCCATAACGTTCTTAGGTTAGCGACGCCGAACCGGAGGCGCCCCAACGGGGCGCTGAGGATTTGGCGTGCCGTAGGCCCGGAGCGGCGCAAGCCGCGTAGGCGCTAGCCGTGTGGTATGGGACGTGACGCTGGTGTCCCTAACCCGCCTCGCTGGCGCGATCCAAGACTAGAGCTGGTTAAGCGTCGTGAGGATCACCATCGCGACGAAGACCGCAATCGTTGCCGCGACTGCCCGGACAACGCCCCACTCGCGGTGGTGTACAATCGAGCCCAGATCGCTGTCCCAGGTCGTAGCCCCCGTTTTCATGAGTCTTCGATAGGCTGCTATTCGGGTAAAGAAGGCCAACAAGGGGATGCCGAGTGCGTCACCAAGGAGCCAGACTCCGAACGTTCGACTCAAGGCTGCGTTGAAGGTGAGATTACTCCCTTGGCGATCGGAAATAGTGATGCCGAAGATCCACTTCCCCAGGGTGGTGCCCGTGGTGGACAGTAGCAACGCCTCCACTGGGATCCAGAGCCCCCAGAGCAACATGTTGGCGAGGATCATGTTGTCTAGCACCGCTACGTAGTCGTCTACGAGAGCGGGAACGATTGCCCCGACGAGGTAGGAAAAGGCTAAGAGGGTGAGCAATCCACCTGTCAAAGTATCCACAGACCGCGCGAACAGGCGGCGCCAAGGGTGAGGTTGCCCGGTCGGTCCGCGATCCCCAGAGGGAGGGTCGTTCTCACGATCACTCTCGGTGTTGCCTGTGAGATCGCCGTCCGGACCTTCGCTGGCCGATGGAGCTTCTGATGGATTCTCAATTGGCGCATCTGTTGACAGCCCTGCTGGGCGCTCATCACGCCCTTCGTCGAAGCCTGGGCTCGTCGGTTCCTCAACGGGTCGACTGAGGAAGTGGAGCCGGACTCCACAACTGGGGCAGAATCTGGACTCTGGTCGGACTTCGCTGCCGCATTGATCGCAATACATCTGCGCGTCTCCGAGCCTGCAACCGATCTTTGGTCTACCTAGATCCGATAGGAAGCGAGCGTTCCTCTTGGGTCTCGCCGAGAGTCATGTTCCTTAACGTTGCGAGGTTTCCGGCGTGGCGCGCAGTACGCGCCATGCTTCAGTGGAGCGAACGTAGTAAGCGGAACCGGAAACCGCATTGTTAGACGGAGCCTCCGCCACACGCGGCTGACCTCCTCCTGGCGTCCGTCAGTTGTCGTTCAGGCCGTGAGGACGTCGAGTGTGCAATCGACGTTTCCAAGATCCCTCCAGCTCAATGACGTCCACACTGTCCAGGTCAGGGGAGACGCGCTGCAGAATAGTGAACCGAAAGTTCGCTGGATCCCGCTTCCTGAGCTGAGCGTTTCCGCCGTGGCCACTCGACGCATACTGGAGCCATCGGCCGAGGATGTTGGATTCACCGTATGCGGAGCCGACGTACCCTCGACGGTCGGACGTGTCAAAGATGTAGTAGACGCCACGCCACTGAGAGAGAGCCGCTCGCCATTGCGCAGGGACGACTTGGAGATCGGCCCAACTCAGCTCCAGTTCATCCCACCGAGGCATCGACGCACTCAAGGCACTCTCTTCCCGTATCGCCAGGACGGGGAACTCGTTGCGGTGGGCACGACGCCACCATGACCTCTCGGGCGGCGGCCAGCCGATCACAAGCCGGCCCCGCCATTGGTCGTAGAGATCGGTCTGCTCAAGGTCGAACCAGGTGATTTCCTTCCGATCATCGTGCTCCTCCCTCCATCCCCGCATACCGAAAGCCTTCATCTCCACATATGCAGGGACGCGCCAGTATTCTTCCCGGGTCATGGCATGTGACCCCCCGATGCGGTAGAGGCCCACGAAGAGAGCCTTCCCGGGCTCGTGGCCAATGAACGATGCCACGGTGCCCGATCCGACCAGCTTTCTCATGGAGCCTTCAAGCTTCCGACCCTGCGTCTGCTGATAGGCGTTGAAGACAACCGGCCGCTCGGCAGCCAGCCAGGGTAACACCTTCCGCAGCTCTGGCTCGTGGGGCCGGTGCCGAAGTACCAGGACAGTCCGTGGATCCAATTCGTGCTTGGCGAGCAAGTCGCTCAGATTCATGTGCCAGGGCGCTGTCGTATCAGAGGTTTCGCCTAATTCGTTTTATCAGCCGTCTCTTCCGCTAGGTCAGAGGCCACTTGTTTGTGTACACACAGTAGTTGTATTCGTCGAGCGCCTTGACCGGATCTTCTGGGCAATACCCGGCGTTCTGCATGGCCTCGATCTGCACCTTCGCCATCCGGGCGAAACGCACGTACCTCCCTCCGTTCTGTCCCACCGGCCCTAAGCCGCAGCGGTAGGCCTGAGCGATGCGCCGATCCCAAATCGGGAAGAACATTGGGGCCAGCAGGTGATACGCCTTGGCAGTGCCAACCGGCCCCAGCACGCGCTCTCCGGCCTCAAAGGCCGTGATAACGTCCTGCTCGTCATCGTCACGCAGGGATCGGAGCGATCTGGCACGGTATCCGGTCATGGCCGGCTCGAGCTGTTCAATGAGCAGCTCGATGTCGCGGAAGTGCGCGTTATCGAACTTCTTATGGAACCGGTAAAACGAGACGTTCCAAGTCTGCAGCAGCACGCCCAGCGCCTCGGCAAGCGACAGCTTCCCATGGCCACTCCAAGCCATATCGATCAACTCCATGGCAGCTCGGTAGAAGAGGTCTCTGGGTTCTCTTTCCGCGAACGCCCGGCGCGCGCGCTTGAGATCCTCTCCGCTGGGCGCTGCAACGGGACTCAACGCGTTCTTCACGCGCCCGCGAGCCAGGATGGAGCAATCAGGAGACGCATCTTGTCATCGGCCTTCACCGCCGAATCGAGCGCGAGCAATCGCGAAACGCCGATCGACCGCTGTCCATTCTTCTGGAGCTTTCCGCAGG
>JAYMFU010082633.1:0-10473 GCA_036784835.1 Phaeophila floridearum
AAACCACTTGGACATGCGTGGCACACAGTCGGTGTGTCGGTGGGGGGGGGGGGGGGGGAACTAAAGAAGTCTGATGCCGGCCACGATTTCAAGCCGCTGTGAACAGTACAAATGAGCATAGGTTGTTCGATATGATGATGTGTCTACTGGTTGTGATTCCATTAATTTCGCCTCCATCACCGGCACCATTACCGCAATGGCGTCTTTCACCTCTGCCATTGCCTCCAGCCCGTTCCCACCAAGTCCATACCCAAGTGATCCACCTCCATCTTCCCTGGAAGTGCAACCTATGGTGATAGAGGACGACATGTCTTCCCCTCCGTGTGCAAGGACAACTGAGGGTGTCATCGCCATCATTTCCGGTGTTTTCATTCCAATTGGCCTTGCTGTTGGTGGGTGGTCTTGTTCCAGACACGTCCGACGTCGGCAACAGGAAAACTGAGATGCTGTGCAATTGGGACGGTGCATGCTAAAATACCAGGCGTTCATCAAGCCGCCACAGGTGATGGTAAACTGTAGCTGTGGTTTGCATTCATGCACACACCTGGATCGCAGTTGCTCGATGTGTTGATACTTTTCGCAAGCCACATTACCAAAGGCACAATGTGTTGATAGTGCCTGCAAAGCTAGTAACAGCTTAATCAATACCCAGTTTCTATGGCTGTGCAATGCTGCGGCGTGACGACTGTCTTCATTAGGCAGGCTGGTATCCCTGTCGTAGTTGGCACCACTCTGTAGCGGACACTGTTGACCAGGGTACCCAACATCAACCTGGGTGCGGTAGGCAATGCACGAATGAGCTCGATCACTTCCAAGCCTGCCTGAGGGGCGCCGACGGCTTACAGGTTTGCCACGTGAGTAGGTAATGCCAGGAAATCAGGTGTGTCAGCACAATCGCTGTTGGGTTGGTTGGCACTTTGGTCAGGATGAGAATTATCATGAACAGCAATTTTCTGAATAGAACAACTGCTGGATCTGCAGCGAACAACAAAGCAAGGACGCACATGCGTGAGCAGCAGTGGCCGCCCCCTGGGCCTTGTGGCCGCACGGCTAGCACCGGCCGGACGGCATTGTAGGCCGTGCAGAGCGACGCCTTCGTGCACCAGCATGTGGTGGACTGCTGCGGTAGACTGTCACGGCTCTGGGCAAGCCGCGGCCCAGATAACCCGCGGCGTACACACGCCGAGGCCCAGACAAGCCTTCGCACCCGCCGCAGGTCAAGCAGGACACATGCGTGCTGCTGATCAAGTCGCTACAGCACCGCGCAACGCATCTGTCTAGGACGTCGTACTATATCATGGACGCTCCCGGAGCCGGACACGCGCACGCCGAGCCGACGCAGGTTGCGCGCGAGGTCGCGGCCCGCGCGCTTCGGGGACAGCGGCGTAGATACCCAAGGGGAACGATTGTGTCTCGGCACACCACCGCGCAGCTGTTGCCACCTACTGAGCAGAGGAGGCTTCGGAGTGGTGGACTTCAGACCGGAGGTTTGGCAAGAAGCTCGTCTTTGCCAGCCTATCACATCGGTCACGGACATGTCCGCGCACAGCGCGCTGAGCCACTACCCGAACTGCGCGTCGATCACAGCCCGCCATGCATTGCCATGGACACTGATCCATGGCCGTTTAACAGAGAATGTGTCCCCTTCCGACCGCCTCTGGAGCATGCTTCACTATCGGGGGGCCCCGCCCGGGCCCGGGCGGCGTTTGTTGAACACGCTGGTGCATGGTAGCTGCGTCGTGTATCGTGCACATGTCGCATGTGTGCAACGAGCTTCTCGCTCCAGACATGCGTGCACTGAGCTGGGCCCAGTGCACGCTGCACTGTGCAGCGCCAGAGCCGGCTCGATGACGCTGCGTGATTACAGTTGTAATGGTGCTTTGCGCTTGACTCCGGCGAAGCCGACAAGTTCGGTGTGCACGGCGAACTCCGACAGCCTGCAACCATCGTCTTTAAAGGACTCACCACAACGCCAATACACTGACAACAACGAGCAACGAGCACGACCCGATCATCGTGGAAACCCCAGCCCGTTGACGCGCTCCGCTCTCCAAATAGTTCTTCAGCTTTGCCCGCAGCATGATACCGTCGTTGTACACGCTGGTGCAAGGCGCCGCGCAGTGGGTCTACGAGCTGGCATTCCGGACGTTCCGTATCCTGCTGCACAGCACCCGGCGCGCACGGCCGCTCAGCGTCGGCACGACGTATCGACGCCGCATCGTGGCGCGCTGCCGGTTCGAAGTGAGCACCGCTCAGGAGAGCGACTTTGCTTCCCTGCGCTCGGATGACGCAACCGATGCGGTGGCGGCCATCACCGCCCCGGGCGCCCTGTTATACACGGTCGATCTGGCGCGCGGTAAAGCTACGTTTGTGGACGTGGGCGGCGCGGAGGCGGCGGCACGCGTGCTGCGTGCCCCGTTCGCCTACAACGCGATGTATCGCCAGGCGACGCACGTGTTCGACGTTACGCTCGACGACCTGATACGCGGAGCGGACGAGCGGCTCGCGCTGAACAGAGGACAGACCAACGTGTGCTTCATATGGTCCGTGGCGCGGTCTGGATCCACGCTCATGTGCCGTGCGCTGGGAGCTCATCGGTCGGTGCTGTGCGCCAGCGAGCCGGACGTGCTCGTGCCCTTCGTTTTCGGCCGCGCGGACGGCGTAACGCGGGAGCGCTTCGAGGCGCTCCTACGTGCCGCAGTGCTCACTCTACTCCCCGTGCAAGACGACTCCCCGCGCCTGCTCGTGCTCAAGCCGCGCTCGCACGCCATTCGCCTCGCTCCTACGTTACATCGAATCTTCCCACGCGCGACCGCGCTCTTCTCGCACCGCAACGCGCTGGCGTGCGCCGCGTCGATGGAACGCACCTTCTCTACCGTGCCTATGGTCGCCGTCATCTACGGGATGCACTTGCTGCACAACTACGTGCGCCATGTGCCCTTCATGGTGGCCATGCAGCGCGGCGAGCTAGACTTCGCACACAATGACGTAATTCACGGCCACCGCAGTGAACGGGAGTTCGTAGACGCGTTCACACCCTTCTTTTCGCGGTCCGATTTGCCCTTCTGCGGCGCGTACTTCGCTACTACCGTATCGTACCTCTATCGATACCTCTCTCTGCGAGAGCGTGGGATTGACGTGGGCTCAGTCCGGTACGAAACGTTTATCGGCGACCGCCACACGGAGCTGTGCCGTGCCATGTTGCAGCACGCGTTTGGTGACAAGGCCAGTTCGTGGGTGACTGAAGACGACGTCGCCGCTGTCGTGCGCGCTTCGAACGAGGACTCCCAGAAAGGCACGGTGCTGGCACGCGACGCGGTTGCAAAACGCGCACGTCGCGACCACGCAGCTGCAGGCTTGTGTGAATCCGCCAAAACCAGCATCGCGGCCGTGCACGTCTTGCACCCACGCTCAGTGCCGATACTGCCGCTGGACGATGACTTGCCCGGAACCTTGTGACGGTACGTGCCACCAACTCAGTTGTGTTCCCTGGCCAATGGCACCGCATTGTCAAGCGATGTACATTGTGCTGCAGTTAACGTAGCATCTCCACTGCTCAGTACGTCTTATTGAGCACTGCTACTGTGGCATGTTAGCTTGTTCTCCAGCAGACGCACTGTCTCCACTACTTAATACATTTGCTTAGATGTGTGCGAATAGGGCTCAGCAGTGGCCCTGCTGTTGTGCCTCAGCGAATGTTCACTGCTCACGTGAGCACTCGTGTGGGATCAGGACCGGCTGCTTATCTGTGTGTGTGTGTGTGTGTGTGTGTGTGTGTGTGTATGCACTCACGTGTGCGCACACATGGACGTGAGCGCGTGCCGTCTGGAAATGGGGAGGGGTGGGGGGTAAGTTTGTGCATCCATGCATGTGAATACATCTCAACCCAACTGATGTGTGTACACAACACCCCATTCGTTCGAATATTGACACGCATGGGCATTGTGCTACCATTGCAACTTGTTTGCCTATTCACTATCCGCTTAAAAACCTGCCGAGCTGAACGCAAACAATGGTTTTAATGATTCACACTGTCACGTTCCGGTGATCGTCGCAGTGTGTGTGCAAGGTTCGGCGGCTACCGGCGGACGGTGTGTGAGGTGCCATGGGCTATCAAGTCCGAGCATGTTGGTCGCTGGTCAACCCTGCGTTAGTTATGTCCGGTGCCATGCGTTGATGCATACTGCATGTGTGCTGCATGCTGTCCGCCCAGCCAAAGGGCACTAGGTGTTCCAGAGAGTGTCCTGGCGCTCATAATTGCACATAGGACGCCAGGTACACGTCTGCCACGATCGTTGACTCAGTGCACATCAAGTGTTTGGCCGCAGGTAACCAGAGTTTAGTGTGTGCAGGCAAAGCCCCGTCGAATTTACAAGCGCAAGCAAGATAGTGGTTTGTGGACTGTGCATGAGCATGCTCAAAGCAGTTTTGCAAGCCATTGATAGATTCCCGTTCTAGCTGTGATGCCCAGCTTGACTGGATATGCAAGAGCTTGTGACCGACATAAGCCTGGAGGTCATAGTTTGTGTGCCTGCTTTCACACTTGGGCTGTCACTGTTGTACTCGATCAAAAGCTGCTTTCACGTTTTTCTGTCTTTGTTGTACTGAACTAATCCTTCCCGGTCTTTTAGTTCCTGTTGTGGTTACGGTGGCTGTAACTGCTTTCATGTTCGCTGTCATTGTTGTACGGCATACCTATTGCGTAACTAATCCAGAACTGACTCAAGGAGGCCAGCCAGCGGGGGCTGCGCGAGGGCGTATAGCGGGGTGTGGGGTGTCCTATGAGAGTGTGTGAGTGTACCTATTTGGCTTGTGGGTGCGTGCGCTGCCCAGTGTGAGCTGGCCGCAGTGCTCATTGCTGTGTGGCACACCAGCACCCCCCGCTGGAGGCCAGCCAGCAAGGGCTGCGCGAGGGCATGGAGCAGGGTCTGGGTTGTCCTATGGGTGAGGGTGAGGGCCCCTGTTTGGTTTGTGGGTGCGTGCGCTGCCCAGAGTGAGCTGGCCGCAGCGCTCACTACTGTGTGGCACACCAGCATCCCCCGCTAGACGCCAGCCAGCGGGGGCTGCGCGAGGGCATGCAGCAGGGTCTGGGGTGTCCTATGGGTGAGTGTGAGTGTCGCTGTGTACTCGTTGAGCGGGGCCGCAACGTTGCGCGGCCGAAAGGTTGCGCGGTCCTGGTTTGAGCTGTCGACCAACTGTTTTAACCTCCGAACGTCGATGCAGCGCAGCTGCAACGCTGCGTGAAAACGCTGCGGCGCAAAGCCACACACGCTTCGGGTTTCTGCTGTTTACGGTGATTGTTTTGGCTTCCATTGCGCTCGTGCGATGCGTTGAGCTGTCAGGTGGTTGCTCGTGTGATTGAAGCGCACAGGCCGCCATTTGCAGTGCGCTTCTCACTGGCGCCATCAGCGTTTCTCACAGAATGCAAATGTGACGTCCAATTTGTGAGCGGGTGATAGTTGCGCTCGCGCTAGCGGGACAGCTAGCTGCTGCCCGGCATGGCGGGGGCAGCAGCTCACCGCTGACGCTTGCCATGCCGGGCTGCGCCAGGGCTCCAGTTAATGAACTCAGCACACAACAGGGCCTGCAGGGCTGCTCAGCATTGCCATGCATTGCGATCCATCGCGATGCGCGCGTGTTACGGGTTCCAAAAACATGGCGCGGATGGAAAAGATGCACTTTATAAGGCATTTAGCGATCCGATCTTGACTGCTGTACCGGACCATCAATGACTCCGCTGCTGCCGATCGAGTCCCTCCGCCACCAGCAGATGCTGCAGAATCGCTCGCTCGACGACAATACGACACTGCAAATACGTCTTGTTCGATAGCTGCTCCATTTCTCCCCGCTGCTCCTTGGCACCGAGGTTGGTATCGGCAATAGGTCGGCGATAGATGGATTGTTTGCTGTGTGTCGTGTCAGTAGCAGAAGCGTGTGGAAATCCGTTGTGTGGAAACAAGAGCAATGGCCACGAGGCAGGCAGCCCACGGACCAGCTGCCGCTGTGCTCGGAAACGAGCACTTGATGGGTCGCATCGTCCGGAACATGCCCGCCGCGGCACTAGCAAGCTGTGCCTTAGCTTGCCACAAGCTTCGTGGTCTAGTCGAGGTGCGCACTTGGTTCGACCAACACATTGGCCGTTGTCGGGCGGCCCTGCAAGCATTCCTTGTGGTTGATCTCGGTAGATTTTTGACATCAGTTGTGTGTTTACCTACGCCTACGTGTTCACCCCAATGTTGACATGTTGAACCAAAGATTCTGGTCAGAATCTTTGGTTCAAGAACTTTCGTCGCTGTTCGGCCATTGCAGTCGCTACGGCAGTCATACATGCACATTCGCAGCCGCGTTGTGGCGGGAATCTGCGATTCAATGGCTCTAAATTTCTTATTATACGTGTGGAGTAAAGGCACATACATCATGGTTTGTGCATCTTGGAGCTCAGTTTGCATGAAACATTCACCTCGTCAACCCTGGTTTTGAGGGCCTCAGTTCTTTCACTCGCATTGATGGGCAGAACAAAGCATTCAACCAGGCAATGTCTAGACAATTGGGCGATCCAGGTGCATTGGAATGATCATGTGCTCGTGATTGGTGTGCAGATCCCATTGTTGATTCGGCAGCTTGAGGCAGACGTTCAGGTTGCGCCTTCAATAGAACCTATCCTAGTGCTTCACTCGGTCACAAGCTTCGAGTTAGACTGCCCTAGGTGTTGTTTGGGGCAAGATGCTGCGTGCCTCACTCTTCGTGGACTCTTTCCCCGGCTGTCTGGCTTGCTGACTTTAAAGATGAACCTGCAGCACATCTCCGACACCAACATGTGTCATATCCTTGACTCGTGTTCCTGCCTGAGCATCTTAACCCACCTAACCCTTACCGGCGCCAATCTGCGCAGCCATAGCTGCGCTGCTCTCGCTGCCACATTGCCAAGCCTACCCCGCCTAGTGCACCTAGGCTTGCCCGAGTCTCGGTTCAGTGCATTCAGTGCACGCTCACTCCTATCCACTGTGATTTCTCACCCAGGCGTGACTGCCTTGGACCTTGGGGACAGTTGGCTGCCCCCAGTGGACGTCTGTTTGGAGCTGCTAATGCTGTGTAGTCAGATCCCCCACCTGCGCTTGCTGAATTTCAGCAGATCGCCAGAACAAATGTATGCGCTTGGCATGCTGGAGTGGCCTGACGTGTCCAACAGCGCACTCAGCACGCTGTGGGCCAGGCCTTGGCAGCTAAGGGAGCTTCACATTGATATCATGTGGCTAGCAGGCGACAGCAAGCCTTTGGCCTGCCTGCAGTCCTTGTGTGCTCTCCACGTGCGCATATACAGGCAAGAGTCCAGGAGGGCAATCCGAGAGCTTCTGCCCACCTTAACGGCCTTGACTTCCCTGAGCCTACCGGCAGCGGTTGTGCAACTTGATGTCAACGTGGTTTCTAAAGCGCTGGCGTCACTCCCGGCCTTAATGCACCTCGAAGTGAATGAGGAAGTTGATGATCCAGGGTTCGTGGGGGCTCAACGGCCAGTTTATCTTGCAGGCCTAGCCCCAGCACTTGCTACTCTCACAACGCTACAAAGCTTGCACCTCTACATCAGCAGGGACGATGTGGGTGATGCTGACGGCGCCCTCGCCAGTGCCCTGGTCAATCAGACGTGTCTGCTGTCCCTGGAGCTTCGTGTGACTGGTAACACCGCTCTTCTTGCGGTTGGGACGCTGACAAGGTTAACGGAATTGAAGTTGACGGTTGATGCTCGTGCGTGCTGCAGCGGCGATGAGCTTGCGGACGTGCTAGAGGGCCTGCCGAGGTTGAAGCAGCTGTTCCTCAAATGGGAAAATATGCGTAATCGGGGGCTCTTCTGTGCTTGGGAGGATGTGTCTAATGTGGGCGTGTTGCAAGCTTTGTCTAACAGTGCGTTTTGCCTCTACTCATGCAGTTTAGTCTGTACTCCTATGTGCCAAATCATAAATGCATATTTCCCGGGATATAATTCATGCGCTCAGTTTTGCACATCCTAGCCGGGTGTGATGCATTGGATCGCCGGCCCTCGGAGCTGTGAATGTTGTGACCCTCCTTCATAAATGTTGCCTCGAGATAAGCAGACCAATGTTTTGTTGCATATCTTGGTGTCGACCATAATAGGGACAGCAAATATTGGGTTCGTTACGGCGCTGCGGTGAACATTAATACAGAAAGCAATAAGAGCTTTCAATACTAGTGTACGGAGTACATCACATGCGCGCAATCGCTCGCGAATTGAGCGCGAGTGGCTTTTGTGCACAATACGTTGCAGTTTCCGCTTCATTTCAAGTGCTCTAACATATCACAAACATTGTCATGCACGTCGCTTGATAAGCGTATGCATTTATATGACCTGTATCTGAAGCTGTACTGTTGTGAGGTTCATTGACAGGTTCTGTGTGCACGTCAGTGGTCGCTTGTCCATGTTAAGGGCAGCCAGTCCACCTCTAGCCAGAAAAAGACCAGTGCTTGCAACACGCGTGCGCTAGTATTTTTTGTCAACACGAACAGTTTGGGACTCGTCGTTCATCATGTGTGCCCACTGTTTGGTCTAAAACTCAGAATCGAGTTGTCCCTACAAAGATCGGCGCCGAGATACCTACTGTAGACCGCTTGTTGTGTTGGTGCAGGTTGTGTGAGTAAGGTGGAGTTGCACAACTTTGCTACATGGAACGGATCACACAGCACATTGCCACGGCAGTGTGCACCTGTTGCCACCCTTCGGGAGCTCATCGTGGACCAGCCCCTTGACATGCTGTCACGTATTGCGGCACTTGAGGTTTTAAGCCTACTGACATGCCTAACCAAACTGCACATCATTGGGGGTGTGGCTAGCAAAACTAGATGCCAAAGAGCGGCATTGAATGCGTTGCAGGTCGGACTAGCTAAGCTAGTAAGACTACGTAATCTCCAGTTGCATGGCCCATTTCCGTCGCTTTTGAGCCTCGAGCGCTTGACTCAATTGACATCGCTTTATTTGCGCATTTCGAGTGCAAAGAGTGCAGACAACTCGGAGACGCAAGTCTCCTTGGCTAAGACATTAAAGTGGCTTCACCTCGAGGACATGGTTCATCCGCGGGGCGAGCCAGTGGTTGCTGCGCTTGGAAGCGTTACTGGGCTGACGCGTCTCTCGCTTGAGTTTCCAGTATCTTTGGTGGTGGCACGGAAGACGTTTGTGAAGTTACATGGGTTGAAAGACCTTGGGTTGTACGGGGTTGAATTTGAGGATGAGGGGGAAGCGTGTAAGCTGGAGTGGCTGTCAGTCATGACGGCACTGACTTCACTGGCGATATGCTGGACTGCACAGTCCGATGGTGATGTTGCGTGCGTTGCGCGTGCGTTGCCACACATGCCTGAGTTGGCAGCACTGACCCTAGATTTTGAAGGTGTCAAAGTATCCAATGCAACCAAGGAGAGGTTGGGTGAGAGCTTGCAGGGGATGACAGCGCTGGTTGATGTGTCCCTCCAGCCCAAGTATGAGGCCATTGCAGGTGTCGTGGAACCTATGATGGATCGATGGCATGGGCCTGGATTTGAATGGGGATATGGAGAGGAATACGGAGAGCAAGACGATAGTGTGGATGATGAGCAGAATTCGCAAGATGAGGAAGACGTCGATGTCGATGAGGAAACACTTTCGTCAGGGGCAGAGGAAAGTAGTTCTAGTGAATTGGATGATGTAGGGGATGGTGCCAACCCAGATAATGGGCAGTGGTGAGATTTGAGTGTAACACTGGGTTTGTTTCCATGAGATGTTTCTCTGTGTTGGCCTGTGCGTTGTGGCTCACCTTGTGGATCCTCGTTAGTGGTGGTTGCATGTGTTCAATTCATAATCCTGGGGTTCCATCTCAGTCGCAATGAATTCTGTAGTGCTAGCATGTTATCTGGTCGGCTGCTTGGTTAGCTGCTGCCTGGATCCCTGCACTGATCTCGGTTTCTGGGTTCTTGCTGCTCTAGCCGGCGGTGTTTGGCTGCGTTCTTGCTCTCTTTCGGTTCTGTTCAATTCTAGAATCACAGTCATTGGGAATTCATTAAGCACAGTTTGGAATTGCACGTGAGTCATGAAACGAACAAGCACACGGCCTTGTGCTTGCAACGTGAGAGCGTACAACCAAGAACTGAAGGAATAAGGTGCCAAGCACGTCAGCATGACAATTGTCGCAATTCAGCAATTCGGAGCGGCTGATTATTTGTCAGATTTGAAAATGTCAGTTCCGGAACCCCTTACAGCACCTTCAATGCCCCGAAACCGAGATTCGAACTGGTTCGGACGTGAGCCTTACAAAGCGCAGGTTGTGTCTCCGAGAAATTCCGGGCTGGCCACAAATGAGCCGCGCGAGGAGGCCTCGAGCGCTCTCCGGTACATGGCCATGATGCACCGGAGAACCAACGCCCACCCGGCACCCATGCATGGGTATCGCCAGCCAAATGAAAACATTAATGAACAGAACACTCCACCTCGAC
>JAYMFU010082744.1:0-10465 GCA_036784835.1 Phaeophila floridearum
ACACACACACACACACACACACACACACACACACACACACACACACACACACACACACACACACACACACACAGGCGTTCAATGGCCTCGTGCACCCACGCTACCCGCTTGGGCAGCTGCTGAGCTCTGCGAGCAAGACAGCGAAAGTTTCGCTGAAAGGAAGGAAGCGTTCAGGTGAGGAAGCACGCGCACAAGGCGCTGGCGGTGTTGATGGACGCGGAGGGGGTCGACAACTCCACCATCCAGGAACTGCGCTTCAAGACCTTCAACCAGGACTGGCTGGCGATGGTGGAGACCGACTTGGACGGCGACCAGGCACTGGCGAGCCGCCAGATCGAGCCCGGCTTCCTGGGCCTCTACGACGACGACGACGACGTGCAGCTGCTCAACGTGGGGCCGGTCGCGGCGCCGGAGGGGGACGACGGCGCGTGGGACAACGTGCAGCTGCGCTGGTCCGGCGGCATGACGCCCGTGGAGCTGCCCACAGACGAGCACGAGACCAGCGACGGCGACGGGGACATCACACACCCGGAATACATACAGGCGGAAGGGGGTGGCTGACGCACGTGGCGCACGCTACAATGCTCGTGAACGCTTCCCAGAGCATGTGTACTGATGCCAGTTTAGTGGCGCCGTGTCTGGTGTGTTGTACCTTGTAACGGAATCCCAGTTTTGGTTTTGTTCAGCTGCGCAGTACTGTGTAACAGTTTCCGCAATCCATAGCAGGGCGCGCCGCCGGTACGAGGAGGTCGGGGAGATCAGCTGCTCTGTAGAGGTGGAAGTGGCAATCAAAACGCAGGCACTCAAGGTCCTGAGCATTGGCGCGTGTTGCTGCAGCATCGGGCTGCTTCGTCGGCCCGCCCACACGACTTAAACAGCAGTGCTCGAGACTTGGTGGCGAGTCACCGAACCGTCGCACTCATTGCGCGATGCAGTTTCAGGACGATACCCAGCAAGTGTATGTGGGCGCACAACTACACGCCCTGCGGTGCACGCCCTGGCCAGCTTTAGCAGACGGTAAGGCACACCACGCGGTCGCTCTGGGGTGCACAATCCAGGAGGTGTGGATGCCCCACGCTTTCTCGTTGGCCCACGCGTCCACACCATAAGAAACCCGATACTGACAGTTGATCGTAGTGCTTTGCAGCTGACAGACACCGGGGACCAGGTACACTCCCACTTAGAACAGGAGTGCCTCACGGTCTTGGACGTCAGCTCCACATCGAGGCCGCTGCAGCAGACCGGGACACACGTCATCCTCCAAGTGCAGCACACAGGGGGCCGTGTGACGTGCCTGGAGCGGGTCGAGTTGCACAGCAAGCTGCACAGGTCGCGCTCCATTCACGTGCTGTCCGGCTCCTACGGTGGCTACGTCAGCGCACTGCTGGTGCAGCTGCCAGACGACGGCAGCCTGAGCAGCGGCGCAATCGATGAGGTCACGGTGCGATGCCGCATACACTCAAAGGCACCTGCTAACATGCACATGCCACCAAGGGTTAGAAGGGGGCTCGGGAAGGGGGGGCAAAGGGAATCATGCACAAATATTGACATTCAAATTATGCACCCTTAGCTCCATCGGCGACGCCCTCCCAGCCGCTCCACAGATGATCTGCAGCCCATCCACTTACCACAGCGTACTGCTCGATGTGCAGCTCCTGCTAACAGTCCTTTCGTTGTCAATTCCCTTGCAAGGGAATGTACCGAGGGGAACGTTGCTACCATGCCCTTGACTTGTTCCCTGGAGCGGAAACGTGGACAGGACTTGCTCCAGGGGACAAGTCCTGTCCGCGTGTTCGCTCCAGCCAGCTCTTGGCATGCCGCTGCTGCACAAGGACATCCCTCGCTGACTTGAACGTAATGTCGGCTTTGCTGCCAATGTGAGCCCTGGAGTGGGAATGCACACGATGCTTGCAATGCAACTTGGGGGCCTCTGTCTGTACTGCTGGGTGCCATCACCTGTGCAGCAGATTTCAACGCCTACCACTGCAAAATGTGTGCGGATGCGCCGTTTTGTGCGCGCTGTATGCTTCCAGTGAGCTTGCCAGCAAGCACGATGAGCTCACCACCCCATGTAACGTAGAACCGTTGCAGGCCAGCGGGACTGGCCCATGTGGCATGCCTGTCCCACACGTGTGGCGTACACGAGTCTGATCTCCTGGACAAATGCGCCTAGCTAACACTGTTCGGTAACATGCATACGAATCCTGGAGTGAGCGTGAATGAAAGCCCGGCTGTTTTCAGCCGCGTTCCATTCCACTGCGAATGCTTGATCAGCAGCTGCAGGGTGACAGAGGCAGAAAGAGATGGTTGTGCCACAGGTTCACGGTGTGCATGCTGAGGAGCTTCCGGGCAGCAGCCAGTATGCCACATCTGGCCGAAAGCTGCACGAGGCCGCCGTGACTGCCGTGTGCACGTGCGCCGACAGTCAAGACCTGGCCACGGCCGGCCTCGACGGCCGCATCTGTGTGCTCGATTCCGCGGAGGCGCTGACAAGCATGGAGAAGGCCCGTGTCAGAGAAGTGACTGGCGCAGCAGATGCCTCGCACCCGTGTCTGCCGTCCGTGCTGGATGCAGCCTGGCTGAGAGCCAAAGAGCTGGCAACAGTCAGCACAGCCGGTGGCGTACAGGTGGGCTGCACCTGCAACTCGCCTGCACAATGCAACAGTCCACTGCCTTGGCCTGTCCATGTGTCGCACTGTCCGGGGCATGCGGTAGTGCGGACACCTTTATTTCAATGTCCTTGTGCCCAGCATGGCCGTGTGTGATCGTCGCTCTGCGTCGGTCGCCTAAGCACTCACGTCTGTGGGTTCCCACTGCCTGCCGCCCGGATGTTTGATGCGACGCCCGCAGCATACACAACTGCGCTAGCTGTCTGGAGCATTCGACGCAAGTTTTGCTGCAGCGGTGCAAATACGCGTGTGAAACTGCTCCTGACCCGCTACGATTACAGTCTGGAACTCGCGATGTGGAGGGTCCCACACACGTACGTGTGCCCGTCCCTGTCCTCGTTCGTACCATGCGGATGAGCATGCGCACACGCGCGCACACATGCGCACGTGTGTGCGTTTGCACGCTCACGAGAGAGAGAGAGAGAGAGAGAGTGTGTGTGAGAGTGTGTGTGTGTGTGTGTGTGTGTGTGTGTGTGTGTGTGTGTGCGTGCGCGCGTGCGTGCGTGCGTGCGTCCGTGTCTCTGTCTCTGTGTCTGCACGCGTGTGTGCGCGAGCATGCGCGCGCACGCACGCACATGTGCGTGGGCATACTCGTGTGCGTGTATGTGTGAGAAGGGTTGCCTGTAGTGCTTCCCCTTTCTATCCAGCTTCACTGCGTGTGCGAATGGATCCCTGAGTTGGCTGTTCTTTGCAGCGGGCTTGACGTCTGGGAACCTGGATGTTCTCATCCGCGATTGCTCTCCTCGTTTGTTGTGCTTCTCCGTATTCGTTCTGTGAGAGTTGAGAGGTTTGCCGCCAACCTTGGTTTTGGTGCCGACATCATCTCAGCAGCTCCTGGTGCAGGTCTGGGATGTGAGGTGTTTTGGACGGCCCATGCGGGAGTGCGAGTGGCGCGGGCACGAGGCGGAGGGGCTGACGTGCGTTGTGGCCCACCCCGCGAGGCCCCAGCAGTGCTTCGTGGGCCATGCATCGGGCGCGGTCTCCATGTGGGACCTGCGGTTCGCGGGCAGCCCCGTGGTCGTGGAGCCCCCAGCGGGGGGCTACAGTGGCGCAGTCGTCGGCATTGCATACGACGAGGCGCGCAGCGGCCACGCGGGCGTGCCCATCGTGGCCGGCCTGGCCGCAGGGCACCTGCTGGAGTTGGACCTGGACAGGCAGGGGCCGGAGCAGCTGAGCAGCATGGCTGGCATGCACTTCAACGGCAGCGGGCTCTGTGACTTTGACGTGGTGCCGAGCGGACAGACCGTATTCGCGTGCACGGATCAGGAGGAGCTGGCCATCGTGGACCGCTCGAGCCGGTTGTAGCGGTGTCGGTGCAGTGTGTCGCAGCGGGCAGGCGGTGCACGTGCCACGCGTAGTTTCTGGCCGGCCGTTCATTGACCGGGTCCGGCATGCGCGCACCGATTGTCATAACAGTTGCGTCAGACATGCACTGTTGCTTAGTTTGGCAGAAAATTAGCACTTCGGGGGTGAGTGTGGAATGGTGCGACAGAGATGAATTCGGTTCTGTGTCCGCGGAACGTGCGGATGACGATCGCGGCGCTGCGTGCAGCACAACCGTCCGGCTGGGGCTCGCGCGCGTGGACGTCTCCCTCCGGCAGAATTCAACCCCAAAGTAGGCGAACCGCCACGATGGTGCGAGGAATGGTTCAGCGGCCCTCCACCTGGCGGGAGCTCACGGACGCGGTGGCAGAGGGTTCGGTAGAAGAGCTTGGTAAACTGGGTCGCCTGGAGGCGGATTTGCTACGCTACCGAGCCTTTCGGGCCAAGGTACCGGGTCCGTGCGTCCCCCGCGGTCCGCCGGGATTCAGCACGCGAGACAGCGCACGATTGGTTTCCATGAAGCGCTGCGCATCTTGCAGACGCAGGAAGAATGGGAAAGTATGACGTCGTACCTGTACAATCGCATATTTGGGTGGCAGCCTGGCGTAACCGATGACGGCAAGAAGGTGGTGGTGCTGCCCGAAGACACCGGCCGGCCGGTCATCTGGATGCTGAACGTTCGTTCCCGGTGTGCTAGAATCGATCTCCCAGCAATCAACCCCCCGCTGTTTGCCGCCTGCTGTTAGCTTACAGCACACGTCATCTTTAGGTGGCCAAGGTGTACAGATGCTTGGTTGCCTGTGCAGGATTTCCCATACTGCTGTGAAGACGATATTGAACATCACAACCTCTGGTGCACTGAGCCTATGCCTGAAGAGGAGATCTGGCAAGTTGTAGAGCAGCATAAGCCCAAGGCACAGTTTGAAAGGCTGATGTTTGTCAACCCAGTTGAGCTGCAGAGCGTCCGGACGGTGTGTCGCAGTTCAATTCGCACACTGTCATGCTGATGCCACATGCATGCCACATGCTTGCGTGTATGTTGGTGTGCATTTCATCCATGTGCTCAACACGAGCTGTCTAAAGTTATCCAGTGTTGCAGATATGGCATGCCCACATTTTCTCCAGGCCAATTCCTCCCCAAGACTGATCCACCTCCGAGAGCATGTGCCAAAGTGGACAATAGCTACGTTTGCATCCCATGCCCTGTACTGAACGCTGAATAGCCACACTGCACAGCTTGGTCATCACCTGGTCACATGTGTTGTCTTGTTACTGGTTCGATATGTAATTAGCTTGTTTTAATGCCACCTCCCATCCCAGCCGGAAGACTGGTGGGCACACAGTTGGTAGCGCAAGGTACTGGACAGCTGGAGTGTGGGACAATGCGGGTGCATAAAGCAACAGGTGTGGTGTGGTATAAAAGCAAAAGAGAGCAAGAATGCAGCTGAAATCGGCAAACAACAAGCCACGCCTGCAGAACCATTGCTGAAACAGCGGGGTAGCAGCTAGAACAATACCGGCAGCTGGAGCAAATACATAGAAACCGAAATCAACGCAGGCGCCCAAGCAGCAGCACCAGCAGCTAACTCAGCAGCCGACCAGAAAGCTCGCCCGCACTACATTACTGAACAGACACCTAAGGCGGTAACCCTCACTCCAACTCCGCAGAGGGCACCAGGTCACAGGCATCAACACGATGATGACATGATTGAACGTGTGGTTGTGGTGGCATATGCAAGAAGCCTCGAGTGCCAGGCCAGACTAGTCAAGCTATGTGAACCAAGCATCAGCAACAGTTGTGTGCAATAAAACAATCCGAATGCGGTAAGAATCAATGGCACAACAAGTGTCCACCGGCTCCAATTACGACGAGGCCATGCATGAATGTAACGATCCGTTTATTACATGATTTTCACAGAATCAATAGTAGTAGGCAAAATAGAAAGGTAGTGAAGGGCTGTGCCGTTCCCACCCCCTGTTAACAAAAAGTAACGAGGATTTGAGTGCTGGTTACTCACATACAAATACATAACTGTCAACTCGCAGCTCGCTTCCTAGATCTTCTGACTGCTTGCATAAAAATATGGCAGGGGCACTCGCAGTCATACCAGCAGGTCTTCAGGCACCCATGGCCGAAGCAACAAAACAGTGCCAGGAATGATGTCTATTGTTGTGAAAGGTTGCAGACATGGCTTATAGAACTCAACACTCAGAAAGAATCCGCCGACCAGGGCAAAAGGTACTCTCAGCAATCTGTTTGGCGCATCTGGTGGTCACCACCTGCTGCACTGGAGGCAAGCAGGCCTGGCTTGCTGCAGCTGGACTGAGTCGCAGCTCCCGCGCCTGAAGCACTCTGCATGCTGATTTGTCCAGGCTTCACCGAGGCTTTGCTTGCTGGAAGGCTGGTGTTAGACTCGCTTCCTGTACAACCAGATGGCCATTTTAGTCATGGTAGGTCACCAGGCACACGCATATAGAGGTTGGCAACATGCACTCCTAGAATCACAGCCAATGCAGCACAACATGCATCATGCTACAAACTAATGAGAGCCAGCGATGGTCAACGGGCTGCCAGGCCTGATAGCCACATGCACGACAAGAGCAGTGTGCATCCAGCTTCAACATGTGACTCAACATATACACCGCGCAGATGTGCGTCGTCTGCATATTTCACATTACACAAATTCAGAATGTGCTCTAGTGCACGACCACACCAAAATCAAAGAATTACGATACGAGCCCCCTTGGCACAGGTGCCGGCCAATACACTGCCGGTGGCTTGTACAAAAGAGTGCAGGCAATCATACCTTCCCCCTGCCAGACCACGGTGCACTCGCTGCTCGCCGCCCTGCTGGCCAACGGCCTGCTGTCCGCACGGCCGCTTGTGTCACAAGCCAGGGCCTGAGAGTATGCAGTTTTGGCATGGAGCCGTTGCTGCTTGAGCTTGTGAGGGATACTCGTGCTGGCACGAGCGTCCGCGAGCAGGAGGTCTGCCCTCGGCACTCGCTGCAGCAGGTCTTGCAACTCAGGCAACTTCACAGTGAGCTGCCATAGGTCGTAGCCGCGCTGCAGCCACCCTGCAAGCACCATGACTGCAGTTAGTATGGTGGCGTTGCCACACACATGCCAGCCAATGCCCCGAGGTTCCAAAACACAGCAATTAGTGCGCCACTTTTAATCTCATACTCTTCACCAGATGCTCTCCTGGTGAGGTGGCGGCCTGGGTAACGCTGCAAAGTCACAGCTAAAACCGCTCGCACGAAACCGCATCCAAACCCATGCAAATCCGTAAGAAGGGCGACAGACCAAGGCCGTATCAGGAACACCACTCACAGCACAGCACCAAGACAGCATGGTATAGTCGACGTGGAACATGCAATCTACACCACTCTGAAATCCAACTCATAGGCTGAAGTCACTCCACACCTTGCTGGTGGTGTTGCAGCCAGCAGTGTGTGATGGCAGCACGTGCACACGGGCGCTCCCCGGGGCGTCGCTGCATGAGTGCAAGCGTCAGGTCCCTTGCCGCTGGAGACAGCCGCTTGAACAGGTGGCTGTGCACGCCCGGGTAGTCGCTCGTCTCCATGCTCCCGTACTCCAGCTTGCCGCAGATTGCTGAAGGAATGGGCTTGCATCCGGTCAACATCACAAAGAGCAACACCCCAAGGGAGTACATGTCCATCTGTGGCGTGTGGCGGTGGCCTCTGCAAGCAGCAGGGGTATGTCACGTCAGTGCATGTGCCTATCGCCCGCTGTAGCTCCCTTGTGCACCTTCTTGGGGAACACAGCAGGAATACGCTGCAGTCAATGCACAGGCACGCGGGCAACATGGATGCCTGTCAACAACGGCATGCAATGGAGTGCTGCGTTCTGGCTGACCCGAACATAGATGTGGATGCTACACTCCTGGCATGCCAAATGTGGAAAAACCTAGGCCGGAATGAATTCCATCACGCAGACACAGCACCATCATTGATTTGCTATGCCACCGGACCACAAGTGGCCGGTGGGGTGGAGGCATACCGAATAGCCTCGGGAGCCATGTAGCCCGGGGACCCCATGAGGCCCGTCTCGTGGGGACTCGCCACAAAGTCAATGGCCATGCCCAAATCGATGAGGGTCACAGGCGGTGGCATGCCCCCGCTGGCATCGGGCTCCCACGAGTGCGCGAGCATCACGTTGTCTGGCTTGATGTCTCGGTGCAGGTAGCCATTGTGGTGCATGTAGATGACACAGGTGAGGATTTGGAAGATGGCCGCGGCTGCGTGGTGCTCAGGAAGAGGCCCGATTTTGAGCTTGTCGAGCAGCATGCCACCCTTGAGGTTCTGCAGTGCGAGCACGAGCGCATCCGGCTCTTGCACAGCCCTGCAGTGATGTCCACCAGGCTTAGCACATGCTGTTCAGATGTGAGAGCAGTGGTTGGCACTACAAGGAAGGATGTTGCAACGGCACGTGTAGCCAAACAACTGTGCCAACCAGCACAGATGTCCATATTTGACAGAGGCTTCACTGGATCATGGACCGACACAACAGGTACCATGCACACACATACAGCCACACAGACACACGTGCACACAGACTTAGACACAGACACAGACACACACACGCGCACACACAGACACACACACACGCATATGCACACACACCCCTGTTTCGGCAGCCCCACACACACCTCTGCCCAAGCCAACATGCCAGCACCATGTGGGCAGCCTACAACACTGCGCAGCATGGCAACACCGGCGAATACATGACTTCCAGGGTCAGCTGTTCCTCCAAGAAACTCCTGCACAGGTACCCGGTCCAGCTCAACAATACCACATAACAAGTTTGAAGCGACAGACAGGGCGTAGTACCAAACCTCCAATCAGACCCCGTGACAACATGTACGGTGTAAAACCAGTTTTTCTGGCTCCAGTCCGGGCCAGTGTTGACAACCCTCTGGTGTTGTTGCCAAATGTTCCCCTTGGTGTTTCGCATCCCCAATCAGGTTTGAAGCACTGAATAAGGGCCTTGCTAGCACCGATCATGCACATTCAAACAATTTCACAGGGCTTACACCAGCCCCATGCAGGCCTTGTCACACGGCAGGTTGGCGTGCAGGTTGCGAGGGAGGCATCTGTACGTGCGCTTGGCCTGCGTCCGTTTGACGTGCAGCTCATGGGTGCCATTGTCCTGCACGAAGGCAGTGTGGCGGAGATGCGCACCGGAGAGGGCAAGACTCTTGTTGCGGTCCTGCCCGCCTTCTTGAACGCGCTTGCCGGCAAGGGCGTGCACGTCGTCACCGTCAACGACTACCTGGCTCGTCGCGACTCCGAGTGGGTCGGCCAAGTGCATAAGTTCCTCGGCCTGTCTGTGGGGCTCATTCAGTCGGTGTGAAATCCCCCCTTGGCGCTGGTGGTAGTTTCTGTGTTTGCAATGTCCTGCGCCTGTGTCAGTGTGGTTGCGGCTTGCGTTGAGCCTGTGTCTGCCATGGGTTGGCATGAAGGATTTTGGTGTTAAGTACCAACCCCAGACATTACATGGAACAATTCAGCAACATTAGGTTGGTCTACAGGTGAGCCTGATTGCCCACATTCATTGCCTGGGGCTTGACCTTAATGGAATGACCTGTCCCGCCACGTTGCAATGTGTTGGTGCCAGCACTGCGCACATGTGCGTATCATCTTACCAGTTCAGTTCCATTGCTCAGAACTGCATGGATAGCGCCTAGCAGAACTGTGTGGGGAGTGGTGTGGTGTGGGCGTCAAGACTGCTTTGATATAGCTGACATTACATGTCAGCACTGTGCTGCACTGTGGGTGTGTTTGTACGCAGCTGCCAGTATTATGCGCAGCGTGAGCAAACGGATTGCTCGCCATGAGCCACAAGGGACATATTTCGAGCAGCTCGTATAGCGATTTGTTGTGCGGGGAGTGTAATGCATGGCGGGTCACACGGCGCTATAGGGTCGCGTTTAAGCACGTGCTATCAGCCGCCTTGAGTGTAATTTGCAGCAGTGTGTGGGGTTCACATGGCTGCCATGCGGCAGCATAGATGATGTGTTTGTCAGTAACTGCAATTGTGATTCGCAATGCAGGGAATGGAGAGCGAGGCGCGGCGAGCTGCGTATGGCTGCGACATCACATATGTGACGAACTCAGAGCTCGGATTCGACTACCTCCGTGACAACCTTGCACAGCGGCCGGACGAGCTGGTGCTCGAGCGTGGCTTCAACTTCTGTATCATCGACGAGGTGGACTCTATCCTGATTGATGAGGCGCGCACGCCGCTGATCATCTCGGGGACAGCGGAGAAACCGAGCAACAAGTACATGAAGTCCATGAAGCTGGCGGAGGCGATGGAACGGGAGATCCACTACACAGTGGACGAGAAGCAACGGAATGTGTTGTTGACGGAGGATGGGTACGTTGCGTGACTGGACACTGATTTAACAATTACCAATGTATGTCCCTTCGTGGGGGAAAGAGGAAGCT
>JAYMFU010082855.1:0-10464 GCA_036784835.1 Phaeophila floridearum
CCAGCTGAGATCCAGCCCCCAACAGTTCACAGCTTGACATACATATGCATCTCCGTTGCACGCACACTCTCATAGGTCTGGGCATCGATGCGTGAACAACGCTCGGAGCTCGTTTATGTTCTACACTTGACCTTGCCACCTTTCGTTAGGCGTATGTATCGAGATACACTCGCGATCGGGCTGAAGGGCTGCACCAACCCGACGGTGTTAGTATTCCAACCCTAACGACATCAGCACGTGCCCGTCGTGCGCGGCGTCCCGTGCCAGGCGTCTGCGTTGCGGCCTGCCACGTTGAACACGAGCATGTTACGTGCCTCAAGACCTCTGGCCTTGCAAGGCCTCGGCGTCGCTGCGTCGGAGAGGGAGCTGAACCTTGCATGTGCTCACAATTGATAAAGGGGGCCGAGATTCGTAACGCGTTCCCGCATGCCGGGGCGGCACACCAGATCCGAATGCCCCACGCACGCAGCTGCTCCCGAGTTCGCACACATATCATCCCGGTAACCTTAAACATGTGTTGTTCATCTGCTGCGGAGCTCGTTCCCTGTGCCGGCGGTGCGTTCAGAAGGCGACTTAGTCACTACCATGGCTCCCCTGGCTCTGTCCTCCGTGCGTGCACCCCAGGCCGCCCGCGGTCGCATGGTCGCAGCCAAGGCTACGCCTGGTGCGCCGCCCGTTGTCCTGTGCGCGTCTTCTAGTTCCTACTGGTTCCTACCGGTGGCGGCACGTGTGGCGCGTAGTATGCTCAAGCCCAGCAGCAGGCTGCGAGCCAGCAGGGCCCCCTGGTTGCACCGAACAGCTCAGGCAGATTCTATCTCGGCATCCGTGTGCCGGGGAGCTGCGTGCGCGCAAGCGGGAGCCTGTTCAGCTGTTGGTTGGGCTGAGTGTGGTCAACTACGGATCTTGACGGCTGCTGCGCGCGTGCAGGATCCAAGCATAACGGCGTCGCCGTAGCAACGGCGAGCGCGGCAGCTGCTATTCTCCTGTCTAGCGCGCCCGCGTTCGCCGGCGTCGCCCTCGAGCAGCCGAAGCTCAAGAAGGTTTGTTTCAGGGTCAATGTTTTCATTCGTTTTTGGGGCTTTGACATGTGCTGGAGCTGTCACTGGCTGCATGCTCCAGGGCAGCCGTCTTGCAGCACTCTGGATTGTTCCGGCTCATGTCATGGTTCTGTTGGAGCACTGTGCTGTGTGAGGCAACGGGTTCAGCATCCGCATATTGTCAGTGTTTCGTCTCGGCAGGAACGAATGTACCCCCTACCGTTGTGACAAGGGTCTTGAGGCTGTTTCGTGGTTCCTCCGTAGTAGCGGGTTCAAACCACACTGCAAGTACATAATCTCCTGTTGCACCTTGAAGCCATGCACAGCATCTGGTGATTACAGTGCTGATTTGGTAATTAAGAACAAGGGTTTTTGAGTGCTTCTGCCATCGGCCTTGTTGTTAGCTTGCCAAACAGTGTTTGCTAATCTTCTGCTCTGTTTGAAAAGACACTAAGATGACGACCCAGGTGTTGGTGCAGGCGTTTGTGACAGACGATGCAGCTATCGCAGCGGAGAAGGAGGCAGCTGCCGCGGCTGCTGCAGCCAAGCCGAAGCCGTCTGCCACCAAGGCGGAACCTGCCGAGGAGGAAGCTGCTGATGGCATGAACGTGCAGTCATTGTGGCCGCTTGGCATTGTTGCATGTGGCGGTGCACTGTTCGGCCTTTCGAAGATCGACCCCGGGTTCCAAGATCTGTTCGACAACGCTGTCAAGGTGAGCAGTCTTCTCCACTGTTCCTTCTAATTGCGCATGGAGTTTGTGCGTTGAATGCTCCGTGGCAGCTTGCAATGCGTTGAATGTTACGTGGCAGCATGCAAGCGCGTTATACTGTTTGTTCCATGGCCTGGAGGAGGTAGAGGCACCGGGGTTCTATGGTTGCATCCCTGGACGCTTTTACTGGGCCTGGGTGAGTATTGAATGCTGCCCTATTTCGTTGTGAGCTTACAGTCTGTGTTCATGTTGCGGTTTGGCTGCCAGAAGTTTGGTGCTGTTCATACAGCGCCGATGAACTGCCGCTTTGTGTGCAGGACAGCACCACAGTTGGTATTGGTACTGAGGACAGCCTGAAGGCAACAGGGGGATACATGGCACCCTATTACGAAGATGACTCTGTGGGTTCTGGCACCAAGGCCCTAAAGAAGAAGAGCCTTTTTGGTCGTTGAGTAGGCTTGCTTAGAGCGTGTGCTCAGCACCAGCGAGTTTTCGGCGGGGCACCAACCTCCCACTGGGACCTTTTAGATTCGTAGGCGTTGAGGCAACCTGTCATTGGTCATGAGCATGGTGTGGTACAAACATGCTTGTGCCATGAGCGGCCTGAGGACACATCCACCATTGCTGTAGGGGCTGGCTGCCCCATTCATTGTCGACGTAGCTATGCGTGACCTGGATAGCTGATATGGTTGCGCTTGAATGAATGTTTGCCCATATGTTTGACAGGCCTTGCCACAGTGCAAATGTATCTGGACTGTGTGCGTATGCAGCCTGGTGAAGGCGATACGAGCGGATAGTGGATACAGAGTACAGTTCGCTGGGATGTGATGTGATCTCATTTTGCTGTAATCTAGGCTGTTGTGTGCGATTTTCTCGGTGCTCCCTGTGATTTTCAAGGTGCTCCTACTCTTCTGCCCGCTTGAGATCTGCTGCCGTCATGGTATGCCAGTAGCATCCCGAGAACACAGACGGGCATCCCGGCTACCGCCGTCCTGGTGCGTAGCTACATAGGACAGCGTTGCTGACGTAGTAACCTGATTCAAAACTCCGTGCTACTAACAGAAACTCTTGAGCACGGCCGAGTTCTGTCCGCGGGGACGATAAACGTTGAAGTCATGCTGCATAGGCGCGGTGCGAACCGAACGGAGTCAGGAACATCCTACTATGCATAGTAGGACATAGCGATGTCAGGCTACTCGCATGCGCAGAGCCATCACGCACGCAGCCTTCGCGGCGAGCGTGTTCTGGCCGTTTCATCATGAATTCGTTCACGAACGCTTCATGAACTCGACATGTGGAGGCAGGTGTAGCGAACGAGTTCAGAGGATGTGATCGAACCCAACTGATGCATCATGATGCTTGGTGATGTGCGGAGCTGTGTCCGAATCACTCGTGTGAAGTGCGTCGAGACGCGCGTGCAATAGCAACCAAGGTGTGAGTAACACCTGCAGCTATTCAAGGGTATTGTACCACTCAACACCCTGGGCGGGAATCAGGAATCCCCAGTCAAGAAGCTCAACTGCTGTGTGAGACAAGCAACTTTTTGGCATCCCATCTGCTGGGTCCTGGTAAAGGCTCGGCCAAAATTCCATGGCTTGATCATAAGTACAGAAGTAATAGTAGTAGTACAGAAGTAAGATACAAAAGCAAACGAAAGCAAGAACGCAGCCAAAAGCGGACAGCAGGAACAGCATGCACGCCGAAAAAGGGCAACAGCACAGGGGCTAAGGTGGCCAATCCAGGCGACCAGAGAGCACGCATGTACTACACAGCAACCGGGCAATCACTCCAGCTCTGCAGAGGGCAAACCATCTTGCTCCGCAGAGGGAAGCAAGATACAGGAAAAGACACAGCCATGAGTACACCACCAAAACAGTCATACACTTGCACAACATGTGACAAGCAGCCATAGCTTCCTGAGCCACTTTTCCAGCTGTTACCAGGACTCCGAGAGCCGCAAACTGAGCCAATGAATTAGAATGTCTACAATGCACCGGGCAACTGCTCCTCGAGCGCAGACAGCAGCTGGTGCCAGGCAGCAGACCCGCCCACACCGTCCAAGATCTCTTCGGCCTCGGGCCCATCCAGGTCCTCGTCGTCCAGAAGATCCACGACGTCCAACATAACATCGTGCTCAAGGGAGTTGCCACCCCCTTGACAGCTTGAGTCGTACACCGCCTGCATGACTGACAAGCGATGCGGTCCACAGACTGCTGTGTCACCGCATCTCTTCCCGTCACAGTGCCTGCTACTAACACATCTGTCGGCGCAACTACAGTTCAACGTGCACATGCTTCACACAGTAGCTTGAAGAATTGCCCACCAGGTTTGGGCCCCACTGGGTGTATGCTGCCTGTTCTTGTGGCGTCCCAGATGGTTCTACTGTTGTACTGTCTCCCGCTGGTGCTGCCGTGGTTACCACCCTGGTGAGGTTCAAGATGCTCTGGACCGTCGACGTTATTGCGCCATGTTTTTGAGTGCTGCTCGCACTTGCACCATCACACCATCTCTCATGCCACGCCATCGCTCCTCCGGACCCCTCGCGGATGACTCTGCTGCCACGCGGGATGCATTTCATGTACCCGTGCATTTAATGTATCAGCAACTACTGCCAGCAGGGCACCGCAGGCACGGCGGCATCAGCTTCGTATCATGCATTCTGTGTTGACACTGCCCCCTGTACTGCTGGCACTGTACGTATTCACGCTGCGGCTTCGTTCCCACCCGTCCGTACACAAGGCTCCGCAGCTGGAGAGTGGCATCGCCATGATGCAGATGCACACCATCCACGTCAACAAGAGTGCGACACGCCTGGTGCTTCACAGCCATGCAGCAGCAGTCTCTATTCCAGCAGCAGTCTCTATTCCAGCAAGTGTCCAGTGCAAACCCGGTGACACACCCACTCAAGAGGCCAACGTGCCAGCGCACCGCATGGCACAAGGATACCTTGTGCAGCCAAAAACCAGGATTCATCAACACACAAGCAATACCATCCACTCAGGCTCTGGAAGCAAGTACACAAACACATATGCAGAGCGCCTGACGCTGCCCTCGCATACCCCTTAGAAAGGAAACGCCCGAATTCATGCTGTGAAAGCATCCCCAAACACCACGCTGAAGGACTCCAGTGGTGGAGGTTGATACAGGTGAATCCAGTACGGGAGAAAGTAAGGTATATGCGTCAGAGACGCTCCACTGCAACTTTGTGACCAGGTTGCCTCCATGCATTGGCAAAGGACAGAAAACCTCCCTCCATCAGAGCTTTGTGATTGCTTGCCGAATGCGGAGGCACACAGCAGTGGATTGCACCCGTACCTCGGCTGTGAAACGGAGGCTGCGGCCACCCATCATCCCGTTGAAGAAGTTCTCAGAGCCAGACTTGGCCTTTGCATCCGCCTTTTCACACGCGAACCTCAGGAGCCCAGCGGCCCGCGTCAGGAAGGCATCCCAGTTCCAGCCAGCTGGCAGTAGGCCGTGCGCTTGAGCAAGCTTGCAAAAGACCAGAAAGTCCTTGGTTACACTTCCGGCTGTGTGACCTTCAGCATACACGCCATGGAGGTTGCACCCACCCCAGCAGCAGTCATCATCAAGTCTCATCTGCAAGCACACATATATGCAGCTGGAGGCAGACAACAGCAATCAGCCCAGCTGCAGTCATCATCAGTCACATCTTTAAATGGGTTGATGGAACAATACACCGGTTAATGTATACCAAGAACAAAGTCCAGCCGTACGAATCTGTATGCACATGCACGGGCAACTGAAGGCACATATCCAAACAAGTTGGCCCCTAGCAGGAGGCACTGGCAATCTGACAGCCAGCACGGCATGGCTTCCCTTTCCTGCTGGAGGTGGACCTGCAGGTGGAACTCTTCTTGGAAGTCAGAAACGTTGCATGGGCTACGTTTTCGATGCAGGCATTTGCACAGGCGAGCCGAAGCAGAGGGTTAAACAAAGCCAGCCGTCCGCAAGCCGACGCGTCAACAATTCCCACCAAATCCATGAACAGATATTGGCGACGTGTTCCCCAGCTGTGGAGTTGGCCAGCTCAGCACTGGGCTGACACATGCTCAAGCTTCACCAGCCATGGGCGTTTTGCTGGCTCTGCATTTAGCATTCACCATGCTTGAATGCTAAGCTTATTATTCAATCACGGTGACAGAAGCAGAAGGGTGACAGGTGGCGGTTCTGTTTCCTGTAGGCACACGTACAGCAGCTCTGCAGGTACCTGGTAGCAGTTGATGAACCACTCGTGTTGCTCTTTCTCTGGCAGGCCAACATGCCAGCGACGGGCAGCTTCACGCTGCTGCACGACCTCGGACCATCCCGCCTCTGTGAACAGTTTTGCTGTTCTCTTGCAGCCATACTTGTGATCTGGCCAGTCCTCACGCTGGTGTAGCTCGCAACAGTATGCCACTGAGCTGCACCTCGAACAAACCTGCATATGGCTAACGCTGGTCTGCCCAATCGCTTCGTTTGGCAAGCTCCTAGCCCCAAATTATGATGGTGGCGACGACAAGTGATCCAGCCATCTGCATTGATCAAGATCTGAAGTGCAACATCATAGAACAGATGGTGGAGCACCCCATGTGCGTTTTGAGTTCTGTGACCAGACAGCCCAGCCACAACTGTGAGTGCGAGCTGGATTCAGGCTGGGACGTGGCTCGGCCTGATGGCGACAATGTTGATGCTACCTGAGGATTGTTCTCTGTGCCGGTTTGATCTCAGTGTATGCCCTGCCTCGCGGAGCCTTCCCAAGCACAGCCAGTTGCACGGTGCCTAGTGCGAACAAATGCTCACGAAGTTCACAGAGCGAACTTGAAATTCAGCGAATCAAGGCGCTCCAATGCGCGTCTAGCGAGCCGCGCAACCAAGCGAAGCGAGGCTACCGGTTGCTGACTCGTACCATCAGGGCTGCATCCGGGTCGGGCTCTGAGCACATGTTGCATCCCACAAGCACGGCGTCCTTTTTCCTCCTGGAGCGCTCTGCAGCAACGGTGTCAGCAGTCATGGTGTATCTCCGCGAGCTCTCTATGGGCACTAGATGGCTGTACTCTGTCAGATTCCTAAGCCGCCCGTGTCTACGGATAGTGAGAAAGCGCGCTCGCTGCTGTACACCACTATCTAGATACGTACCAGCGCATATGTACCATGATTGCTCGCACGTAAATCTTGTCCCTTGCCTGGGTACGGAAGCCCTGGCAAGCTGCCCGCGGTCGCGAAGATTCGTGTAGCATCGCTATGCATTCGCTATGCATCGCTGTGCACAGCTGTGCGAGCAGAACCCTATCAACTGAATTCGGTTGGGACGCCAGCACGGCAAGTGCTTGGTGAACATTTCTATGTACAGGAAACGTCACATTCTACGGGTTCGGTGTCGTACACAAAGCTTTAATGATGTATCGTTTGGGGCTACGTGCACCATTACATTCGTGCGGCCACTTGGTTGCCCACGCCGGCGATCAGGTTTCAGCCAAATGAGACAGATACAGACCTAAGGAGTTGGGGATGCGGTTGGGATCAGCCCAAGTCTGAAGCCTGCTACAGCTCAATACAATCAATTCCTTACACCAATGCCATACACATGGCATGCAACCACATGTTGAGCAAAGTCCACGCATATTCATCACGAATCAGAAGCAGTTAGTGTCCACACGTATCTTGCTTTGGTAAAATGTGTCTAACCGACCAGTGGTTGGCTCTTATCAAGCTGTTGTACACAAGAGCCCGACTTGGTGTCTGGGTGCAGGTGATTTTAGTTTCTTTCACACTGGACCTGAAACCGCCAGCGCATGCTTGTCTTGAGATGCTCAAGCCATCTGGTTTCACTTGAGCCGCCTAATGGTCGATCATCAGGTCTTCCCTCGTCAAGCACTATTCAGATGCGTATGCATCTTGCGTGTGCACATAGCAAGCCATTCCAGTTGTAGACATGCACTTTTGTGGAAGCATGGACGCATCAACAAAGCGAATCACCAGCTGTACAAGGTGCTTCTCTTCTTCCATTAACCCTTGCCCTTGTCTCTACTCTGCACACTGAGTATCCTGAACGTGCTTACCCTATGACAGTCTCTAGTTCCGCTAACACTCAGCCCTGCCCTGTCAAACAATCGTTGCACACATACATGCCCCATTTCCACTGTTCAACCTGGAACGACAAGCAAAGTGAAAAGGTTCACTCAGTTCCCTGATTCTGCACCTTACAGCATGCACACATGGCAGAGCACCAGATCATTGACCAACCCGTCCTGTACATGGTACATGTACCAGAGTGTCTAGAATTCGGCGAGTGTGTTGATCTTGGCCATAAATTGAGCAGCATGCACCCCTGCGCAGGGGTTATGGGGGAAACTATTACGATCGAGGAATCGACGGATTTCCATGACATTCTGTTCCTGCTTGATGATGGGCACGTTGCTGGTTGGCAGCGATTCAGGCACAAAGATTCAGCATGTGTCATCGAACTAAACAACTGCTGACTCTACTGCTAATCGATGTAGCGTCTACTCTACTGCTCATCGGCGGATGAAGGCCAATACTTGTCTGTTGGTGCCTCACAGCCAGTTTGTCTGATTGCTGTCACTAGGCAAGGCAAATGATAACAAGCTGGTAATGCCATGAGAACGAGACGACGGTCAAACCTGTGCACGGTATGCATGTTCGGTTGTGTGCAGCCTACAGCTGTACATACACATGCTCTGCATGCACAGGCCGGTTCACCCTGAGCGCGTCATGACGCTGTGAGGGGTCACAGGACAGAACGTCTGTCCCGCTTGCCGGATCGCGCTGGCTGCAGAGCTGGTCGACGGGACGGCGGGTGCGGGGCTGTGAACTTCTGAAGCGCGTACTCAGCTGTTCACCACTCGTTCCAAGCGTCTCGTTGCTTCCATGGTCCTGGCTGCCAATCCGATGCAGGCCAACAGCCACCCGCAGGCACCGAAGGACCAGAAGCGGTATGACAGGCAAATCCGGATCTGGGGGGCGCATGGGCAGGCCCTGCTAGAGCGGTCGGAGATCTGCATGCTTGGCGCTGGCCCAGCGGCCACGGAGACGCTGAAGAATCTGGTCCTGGGCGGGATTGCGTCGTTCACGCTCCTGGATGACCAGGTTGTCACGGACGAGGACCTGGGCAACAACTTCTTCTACAGCAAGCCCGCCTTGGGGGTTAACAGGGCAGAAGCGGCCACGGAGCTGCTGCTCAAGCTCAACACGTCCGTGAACGGCGCGTTTGCCAACGCAAACGCAAAGGAGTTTCTCCAGAATGACCCCGAGTACTTCAAGAAGTTTAACCTGGTGATTGGCACAGAGGTGCGCGCCCTCTGGAGCCAGCAGCTGGGCGTACACGCACGTCCAGAGCACTGTGCACACCGTTGCAGTCAGCGAGGGGCTGAGCACCATCCTCTCAGCTTGGCAAGTACCACAACTCCCTCGTGTTTGCTGCTTTCGGGTGCTTCACTGATGATTGCCTTGTACAGATTGTATGTGGCATGGCCTGCCCAGTTCGTAAGCACTGTGGAGGGTCTGCTTCTCTGCATGGCCCCCTGCTGAACTCTGTCCCTGGTCGTAATCATTACAGCGTAATGACAGCCTTGCACGTACCCATTGCCGTGCAGGGCTCTGGTGCAGCACGCTTGATGCACCATCACCTGCATGCATACGCATGCGCCACTGTGCTCCACAGTTGCGCCTCCTGACCGGACTCAATGCTCCTGTTGTCGTCCATCCACGCGCCTCTTGTGTGCAGCTGACTCCAACGACTGCGAAGCTCTTGAGTGAGACGCTGACTTCCTACGGCGTCCATTTCATGCTAATGCATCCTCTAGGCTTGATTCTTTACTGGAATCTAAAGCCAAACAAGGTGTTCAGGTAGGCAAATATTTAGAAATATCAATCAATATTCTACAGAAGTCATTTCTGATTTACTAAGTTTCTTTTGGTTGTAAGATGAACACTAAGATTAACATTATTGGTATGTGATTTTCAGATTATACGAAGTGTTAGCCAATGGTCAGCCAGCACAAGCCAGATTGAAGAAAGTATTCACAAAGAATATTGTTCAATGATTGACAGAGCAGAACATATTGTTTACATTGAGGTTTAACTAGCTTTAATCTCTAATTTCAGTTTTCAGTTACTCATTGCATATATCTAAATCAAGAGATTTTGGGGAAGTAGTCTTTCAGTATCTCTTTATTCAATTTTCTCTGACATGCTTTTAATGAATTTGTCTCCAGAATCAATTCTTCATCTCTGGTCTATCAGGTGATGAAACTATTCAAAATCGTGTGTTGGAAGCATTATATAAGCGTATCGTGCGAGCTCACAATGATAAGAAGTGTTTCAGGGTTATTGTTGTCATACCTCTTCTACCTGGGTTCCAGGTAATTATATTCTTGAAGAGCCTATATTTCTGTTACTTATTATTCTTTGTATTTTTCACATTGTTAATTTATAATAGGGCGGTGTGGATGATTCTGGTGCTGCATCTGTGAGAGCTATTATGCACTGGCAATATCGAACAATATGCAGAGGACACAAGTCAATACTGCATAATCTGTATGAACTTCTTGGCCCTAAAACGCACGAGTATATATCTTTTTTTGGTTTAAGAGCATATGGCAGACTTTTTGATGGCGGACCTATTGCCACTAGTCAGGTACATATGCAGTTTTCTTTATATGCAGTTTTCTTTTTGATAATCTACAGCATGTGTGTTC
>JAYMFU010082966.1:0-10463 GCA_036784835.1 Phaeophila floridearum
CTCCGTCGGCCCTGCCCGAAGGCGCCGCACTGCCGCCGAACCGGGCCGCCAGGGACGGCAGGAGGGTCAGCGCGACCAGGAGCGACGCCAGGAGTGAAAAGGCCACCGCCAGGGAAAGATCCTTGAAGAGCTCTCCCGCTACCCCTACCACGTAGATGATGGGGCCGAACACCGAGATCGTCTTCAACGTCGAAGCGGTGATGGCCGACTGGACCTCCTCGGCCCCGGTGGCAGCCGCGGTCAGGGGGTCGGCCCCCAACTCCTCCCGATGGCGGAAGATGTTCTCCAGCACGACGATGGAGTTGTCCACGAGCATACCCACGCCCAGGGCGAGCCCACCCAGGCTCATGATGTTGAGGCTCACCCCCGCCGCCTCCATGAGGGCGAAGGTCCCCACCACGGAAATGGGGATGGCCAGGGCGATGGCGAAGGGATATCGGGTGTCGCGGAGGAAGAGGAAGAGGACGAGGAAGGCCAGCAGGCCTCCGAAGACCAGGGCCTGAACCACGTTGGAGATGGAGTCGGCGATGAAGCCCGCCTGGTCATCCGCCACTTCGATGGTCATGGCCGGGTACTCCGCCTCCAGCTGTTCCATGACCTCCTGGACGGCCTCGGACACCCGGACCGTGTTGGCCCCGGATTCCTTGAAGACCAGGAGCCCCACCGACTCCTCTCCGGCGTAGCGTGCGATCGCCTCCCTCTCGGCGAAGCCATCGACCACCCGTCCCACGTCCCTCAGGCGAATCACCGTGACCCCCGTCGTGGCGCCGCCCGAACTTCCCCCACTTCCAGAGCTCGAGGCCCCGCTCCCGCTGGCCTCCGACCCGTCGCTCTGGCCCGGTGTCCGGCGGGCCACCACCACGTCCCCGATCTCCTCCACCGTCGTGAACTCCCCCAGCGTGCGGAGGGGATAGCGATACCGCCCCTGGAGGATCGTCCCGCCAGGAGCACTCACGTTGGCCCGGTCCAGCGCCTGGGAGATCTCTTCAATGGTGAGGTCGTAGGCCTCCAGGCGCGTAGGGTCGACTTCCACGCGGATCTCCCTGTCCAGCCCCCCTGTGACCGCGGCCTGGGCTACGCCGTCCAGCTGCTCCAGGCGCCGCCGGAAGACCGTCTCCGACAGCTCCTTTGTCTGCCACAGATCGCCCCCACCCGTGACCGACAGCGTCATCACCGGCTCGGACTCGGGATCCACCCGCAGGATGGTCGGCCGGGCTACTGTCTCCGGCAAAGCGTCCCGCGCGTTGTCCATGCGCTCCCGGACGTTGAGCATGGCGAAGTCCATGTCGGTGCCCCAGGCGAATCGCAGCGTCACCAGGCTCACCCCGTAGCGCGACACCGACGTCACGCGCTCCACCCCCGGAACCGCCGCGGCCTCGGCCTCGATGGGTTCGGTGATCCGCCGCTCCACCTCCTCCGGCGCGACTTCCTCGTAGATCGTGTAGATGACCAGCCGCGGATAGCTCACGTCGGGCAGCAGGTCGATGGGGAGTCGGACGTAGGAGATGACGCCCAGCAGCACGATGGCGAAGAAGAGCATCCAGACGGCCACGGGCCGCTGGGTGGAGAGGGAGGGAATGGACATTCGCTAACGTACTGGCGCGCCCACTGCCGCCTCCAACGTCAGGAGGGCGTCGACGAAGCGGTGACGAGCGGTAATGAGCTGGCGGCGGGTCTCGGCCTCGTCCTGGAAGCTGGTGCGGAGCTCGGAGAACGTGCGGGCGCCCAGCCGGTACTCCTCCTGAGCTAGACGGAGGGCCTCCTGGGCGATGGCCCGCGAGCGCTCAGCGAGCTGCACTGACACCCACTGGCCCTCCAGATCCAGGAGAGCCCCTCGGATGGCTTCCTCCATCTCCAGGGTGGCCTGCCGGTCCGTCTCCCGGCTGTCCTGCAGCGCCACCTGAGCCTGTTGGCGGTCCACCTGATGCTGGAAATAGTTGTTGAGGATCGGGAGGGAGAATCCCACGAAGAACTGGCTCTCCAGCTCCGATGTCCCAGGGGGGTCGAAGAGCGCATCACTGTACGACGCCTGGGCTCTCCGATAGAGGTCCACACCGAAGGTGATCTGTGGCCACCAGTCGGCTCGCTCCCGGGACAGCGTCACCTCGTCAGTGAGGATCGTCGCTTCCGCGCGCTTAAGAGACGGATTCACCTCCCGGGACCGGGCAATGAGGGCGTCTGCGTCGAGGGCCGAGGGATCGAAGACCGGAAGCTCTTCGTCGACGAGGTCCATGGGACGGTCTTCCCCGAGCCCCATCTCTGCCCGCAGTGCCAGGAGGGCCTGCTGGTACGCCGATTGCTGCTGCTGATGCGCCAGACGCTGCTGCTCAAGCTCGAGTTCCGCCTGGAGGACGTCGACACGGGTACGCAGGGCGAGTTCGAAGAGCCGCTCGGCGACGTCGAGGTTGATGCGGCGCGCCTCGATGAGCTCATCCTCCGCTTGAAGGAGCTCCCGTTGCTCGATGGCGTCCATGTACAGGCGCTGCACCTGGACCTGGACGTCGTTGAGGGCGACCAGACGGTCCAACTCCCGGGTTCGATTGACGAGCTGCTGCCTGCGATGGTCCTGGAAGAGGGACGGTCCCTGGATGGACCAGCCGAGGCTCAGGTTATGGATGGTGCGCGAGTAGTAATTCCACTCCGCAGCCGGGTTTTCGATGGGATTGCCGAAGTTGTCGATGGCCCGGCGCTGCAGGTTCCCGGTGAAGCTGGTGTTGAAGAGGGTGAGGCTGGCCGAAGGCAGAATCTGATCGAACCACAGCCTCCTGGCCTCCACCGAGTTCAGGCTCGTCGCGTTCGTAGCCCGACGGAGTTCGGGATTGCTCCCCTCGGCGTAGCTCAGCGCCTCGTCGAGCGTAAGACGGAGGGGCTCGGGCTCCTGTCCCCCGGCCGGCGCGGCGACGACCGCCACCAGTCCGGACCCCGCGGTCAGCGCCCACGCGGCAAGCATCCATCGGGCCGGACTGGGCTGGAGCCTCATCGGCTCGGCCTCCCGCCCTCCGCCTCGACGTTCTCCACCAGACGGATGGGGGTGTCGTGGGCCAAATAGTGGTGCCCGTCCACCAGCACCGTCTCGCCGGGCTCCACCATCCCCTGCTCCGGACCCTCGGCAAGAATCTCCACGTGGGTCTCGTTCTCACGGCCCGGGTTCACGTAGCGCCATTTGGCCAGGCCGCCTCGGGGCCCCTCCTCGTAGACGAAGACCACGGGCCGGCGATCTCGCTCCACCAGCGCCGCCCTGGGAATCACCACCCGGTCGGGGAGCGCCTCGGCGTCCAGCGACACCTCGGCATACATGCCCGGCTTGATGCGCCCATCGCCGTTGGGCAGGACCACGGTGACCCGGCCCGTGCTCGTCTCGGGATCCACCACCGGGTTGATGGTCTCGATCCGACCGCCGAAGTCCTCGCCCGGGTAGGCGTTGAAGACCAGCGTCGCCCGACGCCCTTCGGAGAGAAACCGCAACTCCGACTCCAGGACCTGGACTTCGACCTTGATGGGATCGAGGTCGACGATGGTCAGGAGTTCCTGGCCGACCGTCACGTTCTGACCCTCCACCACCTCGAGATTCGCGACTCGGCCGGCGAAGGGCGCCGACACCCGGGTCCGTTCGCGCTGGATCTCCGCCTGGCGCAACGCGACCTGCGCCTGGTCCAGGCCACTGGTCGTCCGGGCGATGCGCTGACGCTCGGCCCGGATGGCCGGGTCGTCGATCTCGTCGTCGAAGAGGGTGCGCTGGCGGTAGTCGGCCTCGGCGGCCAGGAGGTTGGCGCGGGCCTGGGCCACGGCCAGCGCCGCCTCCACCGTGTCGATCTGGACCAGAAGCCCACCGGCGGCTACGCCTTGGTTCTCGCGCACCGGAAGGCCCGTCACGAAGCCCTCGGTCTGGGCCGCCAGCGTCGTCCTGCGATACGCCTCGGCCTGCCCCGCCGCCGTCACGCGGATCCACAGCGTATCCCGCTCGACCTCGACTCCGGTTACCGGAGATGCGGCGGCGGCGGAGAACTGAGCGGGACCCGCGTCCGGCAGCAGCAACTCCTCGCCCGCCTGCGCCTCACCGTCAGCGGAGTCCTGGGCGCCCAGGTCGAGGAGACGCCAAGCCACGCCACCGCCCACGGCGCCCAGGATGAGGAGGAGGGTGACCAGACTCAGCGTACGTCTGGAGTGGCTCATGAAATCGACCTCGACCAGGATGCGAAGGCGGGCTGCGCGCGGCCCGAGGAGCGTGGACGTCCATGAGACGACGGGGCCCACGCCGAGCGTTGCCGCTGGCACGATATGGTAGGGTACGAAAGACAATCTGCGAGTGTCAATTTGGGCCATCGGCGACGAGACGGACCCCATCCACCCAAGCGCATTGGCGTCGACGAGGTCGCGGTGACCGGGGCACCTGCCTAGGATGTCGCCCTGCGATGTTGCTACCGTGTGATGTTGCTCCACCCGCTTTCGCCGAGGACGCGACCGACCGTGATCGCCGCCCTGGTTCTGGCTCAAGTCCAGCGACTACGGGGGCAGATCACACGAACCCTCGACGCCGTGGCGCCGACCGACGCCGTGCTGATGGCTCGGCGCCCTCCCGACACCGATCTGAAGCGATGGCACGCCGCTCTCGACGCCGCCAACGGCAACCTTTCTGAGAGACATCGGCCGGGAGGGACAGGGGTCCGGTGCGTGCCGGGCCCGCTCTTGCATCACAGGAACGGCGGTGCAGACGACATCGCCATCGGTGGGAACGGATCGTCCTAAGATCACCGCTGGTCGCGAATCGTCGCCGCGCGACGCCGGAGTAAATCCCTATTCCAGCTAGTGGCGGATTCGCCACACAAACATCTCGGCGTCCGACCCGTTTGACTCCGCGACAGCGTACGCTAACCCACTGCCCGCAGAGGGCGTTAGTACCCAATCGTGCCTAAGCTGGCCGACTACGACGCCCCGTTCATGGTCGATGACCTCGATGATGGTATCGAACTGAGCATTTAGCGACGTTATCGTCACCGGCTCGTCGTGAGCCTCAGGGCGGGGAGCCCAGTGGAGGTCCGGAACCAAAACAAACACAGCAAGGCGCTCTTCTCCCAAGCCTGAAATACCAACGACTCGGGGCGGTGGCGGTGCGACCGTAAATGTGCCTTCCGGCTCACTCAGCCAAGGGGAGAACCACTCAACGTCGCGGACCACCGTCCTGAATAGTTGGCCCTCGACGTCGAAGCGCCGCAGTTCATAACGGTTCACCCGCGCCGCCCACAGCCTGCCTGGGGCGTCGACGGTGAGAGCGCGCATCATGTTATGCGGCCGTTGCGGCAAGATCGCCTCACGGACAGCGTCAAATCCGCGCGCGCGGGTGCCATCCGGGGACAGCAAATGCACTGGAACGCCGAAATGTTGCCGATCAAAGCTGTGCGTCTCGACGACGAGTCGGCCTAACTCGGTGACCGCAAAAGCCCTAACGAGGCCAGGTAGGGTTGCCCAGCGACCCACCGACCCCGCCGTTGACATGACGCTGTGCCGGCGGTTTGAGTTGTCCACGATGTGCAGCGAGTCGCCGGGACCGATGGAGAGCATCAAGGGGGTCCCGAAGCCCGCCCCCACCGGCTGCAACGTTCGCAGAAACGAGCCACTGAAGTCGAAGACATGAAACATTCCCGCCATGGACACCGGGGCCACGAAGATCTCACTTTCGCTGGCCGCGAGGGCAGAACCCCAGGTGAAAGCTCCGGCCGCAGGTGGCGGCCGCAGCTTCACGACTAGGTCAAGCGCTACACCGCAGGACCCGCACACCGGGTCTCCAGAGATGACCGACTGTGCCGGGACCGAAGCTGGGAACCAGCCAAGAAGCGCGGTGGCAAAAGCCAGCTTTGACCCCGCACGCCAAGCGGGTCGAGTCCCGGTCAGAACAATCAACCCGACGGCACCCAAACGAAGCCCTTGAAGGGCCCGATGGACGGTGGGTCTCCTTCGTTCCGAGACTCAAAGGGCGCCGACAACGCCGCCATCGCAGCAGTAAGTGGGAACGCCGCGACGAAGTCGTTGTGGCACCCACGCAATAGCAGCATTCCTCTCTCGTAGGCTACCACTGCCCGGCCCTCACGGACCAATGCCGCAACTCTTGTCAGCTTCGCGCCATGATCGGGTGTAGATAGCAACAACACATCCTCCTGGTTGAAGCAGGGCTGATGCGTTCCAGAGCACGACCCGACCTGGTAGCTGAAGTGCTGCCCGTCGTACTCCCAGGCTGGCTCATGAGTGAAGTGATGCCAGGCGTGATAGTCGACACAGGTACCGCAACCCTGGGCTTCCGCGGACGCCGGGTTCATCACAAGGGCACTCACGACTAAGGCAACAACGACGATTCGCATATCGAATCCCCCTTCTTTGAGTGCTCCGCAGCAGAGCATGCGTAGTACTCAAATCCATCGACCCAGTCAAGGCGAATACCTTCGATCAGTCCGGCCCGACCCTCAACCGCGCTACTTCAAGCCGCTGCATCACGCCGCCAAGGCTCCTTCGTACCCGAATCGGGTCGGGAAGGCCAAGGACCCGACGAGTGTCGAAACGCTGCTTCCCCTTTTCAAGGGTCGAGGAAGAATCACCTATCCGCGGGTCCGTCAGGCCGAGAGCATACGGCGTAGTCACCGGCGCTGCTCGGCTACCCCCCGCACGCCACCGACACCAATACCTCGACCTCGCGACAACCGGACACTTCAGACCAGACGTGCCGCTCTGCATGCCCCAGGACGATCAATGGAGTCACTAGGCGAGGGCTCGGAAAGCACGTCCTGTACGAAACTGCTCGACCGATCTTGCACGCTTTTCTGTCGACCGACGTCTATAGGGGGAATTCTCGGTATCGATGTCTTCCTCAGCGCTCCCGGGAGAGCCACATGAGCCACCTTCTTCGAACCCGGGGCCAAATCGGATTGCTTCCAGTCGCTGTCTCCCTCGTTGCCGCGCTTCCACATGCGTCACTAGCAGGGCAGGAGACCCTGAGCATTCGAGAGTTGGCGACATGTCACTCATGCACGATTGAGAGGACTCGACTAGCCGTCCTTGGGGATCAGGAAGGAGAGGGCGTTGTCAATCCGATATTCCGAATCGCTATCGATCGGGATGGGCGGTACCTGCTCCGCTCAGCATACACACCGGAGGAAATCCAGGTCTTCGATCCCGAGGGCCGCTACGAACGGGTAGTCGGGGGCTACGGCGACGGACCCGGAGAGTTCCGGTTCATCCGTGACATCGTGCCGGAGGAAAACGGCGTCGCCGTGTTCGACTTCATGCACCGTCGCCTGACCCGGCTCGACTACGCGCTCGAACTTGTTGAGACGTTCGCTGCACCCTACGACCCGTTCACCGTCGTCAGAATGCCTGGCGGTGGCTTCGCTCTTAGTGCGCAAATTCGCACCCGAGAATTGGCTGGGGCTCCCATACATCTGACAGATCGAGAAGGGCGAATACTCCGATCGTTCTTCGAACCCAATGAGGTGTTTCGATCTGATATCCCCTACAGCGGCAAACGACTGATCGCCCCCAGTCAGGACGGGTCGGTGTGGGCGATGCCCCGCACTGAGTATCGCATCGATCAGTGGTCTGCAGCCGGAACCAAGATACGCGAGTTCCACCGGTCGGCACGTTGGTTTAGACCGCATGCCCGCGACATATCCCCCGGGCAGGACGAGGCTCCGCCTCCGCTGGTACAGGGCGTCGTAGAGGATGACAGCGGTCTCTTGTGGACAGCGGTCACTGTGGCGGACACCGACTGGAGAGACGGCGTCGAGGAGCGTCCGGGTGACGTTCACTCGGCGGTGGTCGGCAACAAGAATCGGTACTGGGACACGGTCTTCGAAGTCATCGACCCTGTCTCCGGCGAAGTCTTGGCCACCACACGGGTCGACGAATACGCTGAGCATCTCCTAGCCGGAGATCCGCCACGGTATGCGACCTATCGTGAGACGGGGCCCCACCCCGTAATCGAAGTCTGGCAGCTCAAGCTGTCAGGGCGCTAATCCCATCAACAGGAGGACGAAACATGCGCCTGCTAGCAATCCTTTTCGCCGCCATGGCGACCTACTCGACTGGGACGGCGGATTCGCCGCCGTCGGTGAGCGCGGGGACTCCGTTTGAGTCCTTGGACTGTGCCGACTGCTCGGAATGTGGGTTCGGTGAGCACATGATGCATTCGTCGCCCATCGAGGACCCCACGCACGACGGCCACACGCATTCGTGCACATCTTCTGGGAGTTGCTCGTCTCATCAGCCCTGCTTCATGCAGGAGGAGCAGGACGAAGACGCAGTCGTGGCGGCGGCCGAGCTTGGGGCGCTTGCTGAGTCAATCCGGGTGGCTATCAACCGGTTTGATCACGAAGCTCTGCGACAGGTGGTCGCCGATGACAGAGTCGAGTTGAGCTTGGCACGTTCAAGTGTTCAGGTTATTGGCTGCAACGGATCCGTGCTTGCGAACTTTCCCCTGGACCTAGCAACAGTAGAAGCGGTCCAGTAGCCTGACCTGGTCGGTTCGGACGCCGCCAACATGGTGTCCGAGCCGACCTCCCCCCGGAGGGTAAATGACTCGTTGGATCCTGGTCGCTACCTGCCTCTTGACCCCCACTACGGCGGTGGCTCAGCCTACCAGAACCTTCGACTCCATCAGCCCGACCGGAGGGCTCCGTGTAGCCACCGAGCCCTCACTCCAGATCGGTGTGATGGGGGGCGACCCCGAGTATGAGTTCACCAAGATCAGCGATGTGGCGTCCCTGCCCGACGGCTCCATCGCCGTCCTGGAGCTGACACCACCACGGGTCCGCATCTACTCCGCCGACGGCACCTTCGCCCGCGACATCGGTCGGGAGGGACAAGGGCCCGGTGAATTCCAGGCGCCGTTTCGACTCGCGGTGACCGACGAGGGGCGTCTCCTGGTATGGGATCCACCGCTGCGCCAGGTCGTGACCCTCGACCCCGCCGCCGGAGTGCTGGACCAGCGGTACGTTCGGGACGACCCACCCGCCTACCACGAAGGTGAGATTCTGACTGATGGCTCCCGGTTGATCCGGCACGTCACATCTGGGGTGGAGCAGCCCGAGGATCGGGTGTGGCGTCGACCCGCCGTCTTGAAACGAGTGGGGGCCAGCGGCGAGATCGCGCTGACTCCCCTTGCCGGCAGGGAGGAATGGATGGACCGTCGCGGCGGCGCCGTGGGGGTCCCCTTCGCCATCGAGCCGGTTTTCGGGGGCGGAGGCCCGGACACGATCATCGTCGTGGGAGACGGCTCGACGTGGGATCTGCGAGTCTGGGACGCTCGTGGTCAGCCGCGCTTCACCATAACGAGTGCTCGCGATCGACGTCGGGCAACGCCGGAAGAAACGGAATCCGAGCGGGCAGATTTCGAGCGAGAGGCCGGGATGTGGGGCGAGGAGGTCGTGAACCGCATCTGGTCCCGCGCCGACCTTGAGGATCGCACGGAGGCGCCTACGTACGAGGGTGTGTGGGTCGACGCATGCGGCGACATATGGGCCGGGCTGTGGAACAGCGCATCTCCCACCGGGCTGCCGGAGCCGACCACGGCCCTCGTTTTCGACCGGGAGGGGCGCCTGCGGGGCTCCGTCGCTCTCCCCGAAGGAGTGCAGATCACGGAGATCGGCGTGGATCGGCTGGTCGGCGTATCACGCGACCGCTTCCGGGTCGAGCGGGTGGTGACCCACTCCATCACACGCGCGGAGTGCTGACTACGCGCTGACCCAGGAGGCCGAGAGGTCGGGGTGGAGTCCCCTACTCCGCCCCCGCCCCCGCGGGCTCCTTCGCCCCGTACGTCCGCTGGACGTATTCGTCGAGGATCACTTTGAACTCGTCGACGAGCCCCTCGCCCTTGAGTGTCACGGTGTGCTCACCATCGACGTACACCGGCGCCTTGGGCTCCTCGAAGGTCCCGGGCAGGGAGATCCCGATGTTGGCGTGCTTCGACTCCCCCGGTCCGTTCACGACACATCCCATGACGGCCACGTCCATCTCCTCGACCCCCGGATACGCCGCGCGCCACTCGGGCATCATCTCCCGGATGTAGGCGGTGATGTCCTCGGCCATCTCCTGGAAGAAGGTGCTGGTGGTGCGTCCGCAGCCCGGACACGACGTCACCTGAGGCTCGAAGTGACGGATGCCCAGGGACTGGAGCACCTGCTGGGCGACCCGTACCTCTTCCGCCCGATCCCCGCCGGGCTTCGGCGTAAGGGAGACGCGGATGGTGTCGCCGATGCCGTCCAGGAGGAGCGGTGCCAGACCGGCGGTGGTGGCGACGATGCCCTTCGCCCCGAGACCGGCCTCTGTGAGGCCGAGATGCAGCGGATAGGAGCACCGCTCGGCCAGCATCCGATACACCTGATGGAGCTCACGAACCGACGAGACCTTCGTGGAGATGACGATGCGGTCGCTGGCCATCCCCAGCTCTTCGGCGAGGGTCGCTGACCGGAGCGCGCTCT